>MU839534.1:0-100441 GCA_030685255.1 Podospora conica
AACTCCTTTTAATATACCTAACCCTATAGTCGACCTTTACAACTAATATATAACTTAAGGGACCGGCTACCTAATAACCGCGCCTAGTACTAGCTCTAAGGTATTAATAAGTATCTTACTTAAATGTTACCTACCTACCTTACCAGCATGTCTAACTTAATCCAACATCCCGATGCCTATAATTTATCTTCCTAAGATATATAAACTGGAACGAAGTAAACAGGACTAGAACTACCTAGAGTAGCTGGCTCTAAGGTAATAATAAATATCTAACTAGGTAGGCTACCTAACTTCTTTACTACGTTCCCTAACTAATTCCAATATCTCTAAGATAATAATATATCTTCCTAATAGCTACTAAGAAGCCTGCTGAGAAGTCCCGGCTTCAGTACTAGAACTAATAGTCTATTACGCGTAGCTGTCCTAGGTCGTTAAACAACCCCGATACGCTATTATATATTATTACTAAGGAAACCCTACGGAAACGCGCTACTACTTTATCTCGTATACCTTATCCGACTAGGAAACTATATCCTATATAGCGATAATAGCTTCTAACCCTAATTATCAGCCTACCCGACTAATAATAACTAAGTATAAGGCTAGATAGTTAGTAAAATAACTAATCTTGTATAAGGTTCTACCCGAAATCACCTATATAATCTTACGCCTTTTAAGCTAAATGGACCTAACAAACCTAAATATCGTTTTCCCCGAGCTATAGGACTTTATTAATTAATATAAGTTTCGAAACTTCCGTTTCCTATACTCGTATAGACGATATTAGCCTAACCCTTTAATCTACTTTACCGAGAAGAGGCTAGATACCGTCCGGTACGTATATCTATAATACTTATTTATTAAAACCGGAATAACTAACTAACTAATACTAATATAGTAGCGTAAATATACGAGATATTTACATACCCGATAGACTCCGTAAGTAAGTATAGGAGTTATTCGTAAAGTTAACTAATATATAAGTTGTCTGCGTAGCCGTTCTAAGGGTAGGAATAGATAAGAGATTTACACTATATAAGCTACTAAGCCGTTCCGAGTAGAAGCTCTTAATACTATCGGTAAAAATACTCGTAATATAATATATCCCGAGAATAGTTAATTCTAAGGACGTCGAGAATATACTAGAGAAGCTACCTAATACGATAAACCTTATTATTAACCTTATACTTTACGAACTATAAGTACTCGTAGAAGGTATAAGTCCTACTAAGTAGAATAGACTACGCTATTAGCTTAAGGGGCTATCGATAGGTATCGAAGTACGTTGTCCGTACCGTAGGGAAAGTTTACTAGCCTACGAAATCCCAGGACTAGGTAGACGTAAGTTAGAAGAACTTAGAAAGCTAGGGAGCGGATTTGGTAAAATCCGCCGGTTAGTACTAGTTAATATATATAGATAGTATAATTTTAGCTGCTTATAGATTAAAGTAGTAAGTAATATAAAGGTACCCTAATACTATTATGCCGGCCCCCCGGCAGGTTACTAGCCTGATACTAATACTATACGTATAATATAATAGGTTAAAGTATTTAACGACTTTTACTCTACGCTTACTAAGTCGATACTTAAGCTCGAGTACCTTAGTATTTACTTAAATAAATACGATATATACGAGCTAGGGGTATACGATATTCCCTTCTACTACGAAAGGGATAAGGAAAAGTAGACTAGGGTACCTAGTAATAGATACTTATAGCAACCCGAGTAGGTGCCGTTCTTTAAGCTAGCGGAAAGGATTATAGCTATAAAGAATACCCTCGAAGACCTTATAGTAACTATACCGTATAGCTTTAGTCCCGGAGTTTAGTTAACTAGAACTATCTTAGTAAGGTTTAAAAAAGGAAGGGCTGTAAACTTTCGTATAATAATATTAGAGAACTGTAACCCGGTAAACCTAAGCCTACATTATTACGACGATATAGCGTTTAGGCGCTAATATATTCCGATATAAGTTTAAAGTTAGGATACCTCCGGCTAGGTACCTACCCCCCCCCCCTATATACTACTCGAAACTCTTAACGCCTTTAATACTTTTTATATTATATCGAATAACCTAGGACTTATAGGAAGGAGTCCTACGACTATATAACTACTTAAATATATCCTAGGCCTATATCCTAAAAGGCCTTATACTAACATTCGGGTAAAAAAAATAGCGTTTAAATTATAAGGCGAAGAGTAAAGATTTAGCTTAGGGGGGGTAGGGGTACCCTAGAACTAAGAGGCTAAGGACCGGAAGAACGAGTACTAGGGTAGTAGTTATTAAGGGGTAGGAAGGCCGGAAGGTCGAGGATCCGGGATATAAATAGTATCCCGTGGAATAGGATAGGATTGGTAATAGCCGGTAAAGGGTGAAGATAAAGGGGTGGAGTTACTATTTTAGTTTATATTACTAACGCAATAATTATTAATTTTAAAGGAGGTAGTATTACTAACGGTAAAAGCCTTACCTTACTTGATAGATAACTTAAAGGTATATAGGAGGAGGGGGTAGATTTCGAGGTTTATACGACGGGAATAAATTTGCTACTAATACCGGTAGTTCGCGCGATTTATATATATATAGAGGTACCGAAATACGAATACCTAGTTTCCTATACTATAGTAATAGGTACTACGCTATCGTTATATTATTGCTTTAAATACTTGTATTTAGTTAATCGGGGAAGAAGGGGAGCCTTAAATAAAGAGTAAATAATATCCTTTATAGAGAGAGTTTAACTTAACGGAAGGCTAGGAATACTATATACTACGGTAATAGATACTTAACTTCGTACTACCGATCGAGATATATATCTTATACCCGCTCTAAGTAACGACGGGTCGTATACGAAAATACTAAGCCTACTGGATAGAGGAGGGTAAACCTATACCTAAAACGAATATCGGTATAAATACCTACGAGTCTCCTAAGTCGAGCCGATAGACGATAATACCGTATCCTAACTAGTACCGAAATTAAGTATACCCCTACTAATACGATAAAGACTATAGAACTTAGAGTTATAGTAGGATTAGTTATCCTAGTAGAAATATATAACTAGGAAGCTATATAGTAATATAATAAATACGTCCCCGCTATACGCGAGACGAATTCTATAAAATTTAATTTTCCTTCTAGCATAAAGTAAAATAGTCGGAACTAATAACTGTAACGTTTATTGCCTAATAATTTAAAGTAAGTAAATAATAATACGTAGAGAAAGGAGAGAATATCTATGCTCCTTATAGGCGTAACTCGAAAAATCGGGAAGAGGAATAATAGCGTCGAGTAGAGCGGGTTCTAGGTACTAACTAAGATACTATAGCGTAAGTTATCGACCTTCTTAACTACCTTTACTAACTCCTTCCAGTTTCTCTAAGCTTATAATCTATCTACTAACTTATACCCGACTAGGCTTAACAGCTAGTATTACGATGTCGCTGATTAGGCCGGGCTTAAGGTACTAACTAAAATATTACGGCGTAGGTTATTACTATTTTTATAACCTTCCCTAAATAACTCCTTTTAATCTCTCCTAGCCTATACTCGACCTTTATAACTAATACTTTACTTAAGGGACTAGCTAGCTAAATACCGCGTTAAGTACCGGCTCTAAGGTGTAAACGGGTATCCTACCGGGTAAGTTACTACCTTTTATACCCTTCCCTAAATAACCTAGTCTAACCTCTCTAAGCGTATAATCTATCTTCCCAACTAATACTTATCTTAAGGGACTAACTACCTAAATACCGCGCTGAGTACTAGATCTAAGGTATAAACGGGTATCCTACCGGGTAAGTTACTACCTTTTTTACGCTTACCTAAATAACCTAGTCTAATCTCTCTAAGCCTATACTCGACCTTTATAACTAATACTCGACTTAAAGAACTAGCTAACTAACAACTACGCTAAGCAGTAGCTGTAAGGTACTAACTAAAATATTAGGGCGTAGGTTATTACTATCTTTATAACCTTCCCTAAATAACTTCTTCTAACCTCTCTAAGCCTATACGTAACCTTTATAACTAACGCTTAACTTAAGGGACTAGCTAGCTAAATACCGCGCCGAGTACTAGCTTTAAGGTGTAAATAGGTATCCTACCGGATAAGGTCTACCTTCTGTACCCTTTCCTAAACACCTTAGTTTAACCTCTCTAAGCCTATAATCTATCTTCCCAACTAATACTTATCTTAAAAGACTAGCTACCTAATAACCGCGCTAAGCACTAGCTGTAAGGTCCTACTTAAAAAAATACTATAGCGTTATCTACCCTCTTTAATACCCGCCCCACCTCCTTCCAACCTCTCTAAGCATACTTAACTTAAAGAACTAGCTATCTAATAATAATACTAAGTACTAGCTGTAAGGTATAAACACGCATCCTATACCGTAAGTTAGCTACCCTCTCTAACACCTTCCCTAACTCCTTCTAATCTCTCTAAGCCTACATTCGATTTTAATAACTAATACTTAACTTAAGGGACCAGCGAGCTAAATACTACGTTAGGCACGAGCTCTAAGGTGCTAATAGGTAGCCTACTAGGTAGGTTACCTAACCCTTTTATTATATTCCCTAACTAATTTTAATATCTCTAAGCTAACGATCTATCCTCCTAACTACTACTTAGAAACGCGTAAAGAAGTCCAGGCTTTATTACCAGAACTAAAAGGCTACTACGCGGAGCTCGTCCTACGTTGTTAAATAACCCCAGCGTGCTATTACTTACTACGTAAAAACAATAGTATTAGCAAAAGGCTAGTTCGAACTACTAGCGGGGATACTTACTTGCTAAAATAACGGATTAAGAATATATAGCGCTAACAACTAACTACGCCCGTCCTACTAATAATCCTATTCGATAATAATAATAACTAGAAGATCGTAAAAGGAGCCTCGAAACCGCCTCTAGGTAGGTACGAACCTGCTAGCCCGCCGCCTTATCTATACCAGCGTACTAGTCTTAAAGATACTCTCTATAATACTACGTTTCTTTATATACTAATACTATCTCTAAAGTAACCTTCGTATCGAACTTCGTCGGAGTTCTACCTAAAAACCTTTATCCCGGCGTTCCCGGACTTCTATTACAACCCTCGTTAAATATACGACCCTTTTATCTTATATACCTTAGCCGACTAGGAGACCGTATTATCTATAGCGATAATAGTCTTTAACCCTAACTATTAGTCTACTTAGCTAAAGACGACTAGGTATAATCCTAGATAGTTAGTAAAATAACTAATCCTCTATAAGTTTCCGCTCGATATTACCTATATAATCTTACGCCTTCTAAGTTAAAACGAACTTAAAATACTAAGTATAGTTTTCCCCGAGCTATAGGACTTTATTAACGAATATATATTCCGAAACGTACATACCCTATACCTATATATAACCTCTTAGCTTACCTATCTCGACCGCTTTACCGAGAAGATAGCGAAGTATATCCGGTACGTATATCTCTAATACTTTTTAACGAAGAACTAAATAGTTAACTAGCTACTAATAATATAGTAGGCTGATTATAAGAGTCGTTTATATAAACTTTACGGCTATAAAGGGAGTGTAGAAATTAATTATAAGTATAGACGAACTAGTTATTCTCCGTATAGATGTTTTAACCGTAGGAGATAATAAGATATAGATATTATATAAGCTACTTAGCTATCCCAAGTAGAAGGTTGAGAAATTATCGGTAAAAATACTCGTAATACGATATATACCGGGATAGGTTGTTTCTAGGGATGTCGAGAATATACTAGAGAAGCTACTTAACCTAATAACCCTTATTATTAACCTTACGCTTTACGAACTATAAGTAATTATAGAGTATATAAGGCCGGCTATGTGGGATAGACTACGCTATTAACTTAAGGGGCTGTCGATAGGTATCGAAGAGTATTATCCGTGTATTAGGATAGGGTTATAGGCCTACGAAATCCCGGGACTAGGTAGGTACGAGTTAGACGAACTTAGGAAGCTAGAGAGCGGATTTAGTAAGATTCGGCGGTTAGCGTTAGTTAGTATATATAGAAAGTGTAGATTTAGCTATAGATATATTAACGTAGTAAGTTACTTATATAAATATAACCTAAGGCTGCTATACTAGTACTCCCGGTAGATCGCCCCGTTAATACTAATACTATACGAACGATATAATAGGTTAAAGTATTTAACGACTTTTACTCTATACTTACTAAGTCGATATTTAAGCTCGAGTACCTTAGTATTTACTTAAATAGATACGATATAAACGAGCTAGGGGTAGGATACTTCCCCTTAAACTCCGATAAGAATAGGAAAGAGTGGACTACGGCACCTATAAACGAAAACCTATAGTAACCGGAGTAGGAGCCCTTCTTTAAGTTAATAGAAAGGATCGCCGCGGTAAAGAGTACCCTTAAGGAGCTCGTAATAACTATACTACTAAACGCCTATAGCCCCGGAGCCTAGGTGATTTATACTACCTTAGTAAGGTTCGAAAAGGGAAGGGCTGTAAGCTTTCGTATAATAGTACCTAGGGACTATAACCCTTTTAACTTAAGCCTGTATTATTATAACGATGTAGGATTTAGGCGTTAATACACTTTAATATAAAGTTAAGGTCGAGATATACCTGGCTAAGTACCTGTACTTCCCTAATACTATTCGTAGCTCTCGACGTATCCGATACTTTTTATACTATTTCGAATAACTTAGGACGCCCTAGTACGAGTCCTAGGACTATATAACTACTTAAATATATACTAGGCTAATATCCCGAAAGGCCTTATACTAATATACGGGTAACTAAAAATAACGTCTTAATTATAAAGGGAAGGGTAAGATTAGGATTAAAAGGCGTAAGGGTAACCTTTAACTAAGAGGATCGGATAAACTAGGATTAGAATAGGGGTAGTTACGGTATGCCGGGAAGGCCGGGTAGTCGGGGATATAGGATAGGAATAACGTCCCGTAGATTAGGGGAGAACTGGTAATAGCCGGTTAAGGATAGAGTTAATATTTTACTTTATATACCTGCTAACGCGATGATTCTTAACTTTAAAACGGCTCCTTAAATCGCCGGAGGGGAAGGCTATACCTCGTATAATGGATAGGACCGAACTATACTAGAGGAGGGGATATGTTTCGAGTTTAGTATAGTGGAAACAAAATTACTACTAACTAGAGGGGAGAGAAAACCTTAAAGGGAGAAGTCCGGAGCGGCCGAGGAACGGTATAAAGGGGAAGGAGGGGAGATATTCCTTAATCTTACTAGCGTAATAATTACTAATTTTAAAGGGACGTAGAGTTACTGCCGGGGGATATACTACCTTACTGAATAGATAAGATAAAGGGAATTAGAGAGGTAAATTTCGAAGTCTAGATAGCGGAAATAGAATTACTACTAACGCCGGTAATTCGCGTAACTTAGATAGGTATAAACTTAGGTACCGAAATAATATTACTTAGTCTAGTATACTATAGTGATAGATACTATGCCGTCGTTATATTACTACTTTATATACTTGTATTTAGTTAATTAGGGAAGAAGTAAAGCCTTAAATATAGTATAAATAATATCTTCTACGGAGAGAGGTTAACTAAACGGAGCCCGGAATACTATATACTATAGAAATAAATACTTAACTTACTACTACTAATCGAGTTATATATCTAATACCCGCTTTAAATAACGACGGGTTATATAAAAAATACTAAACCTATAGGATAAAAGGGGCCTAACCTATTCCTAAGACAAATATCGGTACAAATACCCGCCGGTAATCTAAGTCGAGCCGACGGACGGGAATACTATACCCTAACCAGACCGGATATTAAGTATACTACGATTAATACGATAAAGACGAAGAAACCTAAGGTTATGTCGGGATTCCTTATCCTAGTAGAGAAGCTCTAAATAGGAAACTATATACTAATATAATAAATACGTCTCCGATAACCGCGTAGGGAATATTATAAAGTTCGATATCCCTATAGTATAAAGAAATATACTTAGAATTAATAACTATAACCTTAGTTACCCGATAACTTAAAGTAAGTAAAGGAGAATACGTAAAGAAAAGAAAGAGTATATATGCTTCGTACGCCTGGGTTTTACTCGAATAACTAGAAACAGGAATAAGCTTGCGGAATAAGTAAGGTTTAAGGTACTAACTAGAATACTATAGTATAAGTATTCTACTACCGTTCTTAACTTCTTCCAATCTCTTTAAGTACTTAATCTATTTAGTAACTTATACCTAACTAGACTTAGTAGCTAGTACCGTAACCTCGATAAGTAGGCTAAGTTTAAGGTGTTAAATAAAATACTATAGCGTAAGTTATCTACCCTCTTTATACCCCTTTAAACCCGTAATCTATTTAGTAACTTACACCTAACTAGACTTAGTAACTAGTACTGTAATGTCGAGGAGTAGGCTAGGTTCGAAGTGCTACTTAAAATACTATAGCGTAAGTTATCCGTCTTCTTTAATACCTCCCCTAACTTAGTTTAATCTCTCTAAGCCTATAACCTATCTTTATAACTAATACTCGATTTAAAGGATTAATTACCTAAATACCGCGCTAAGTACTAGATGTAAGGTATAAACGGGCATCCTACCGGGTAAGTTACTACTATCTTTACAACCTTCCCTAAATAACTCCTTTTAATCTCTCTAAGCCTATACTCGACCTTTATAGCTAATACTCGATTTAAAGGACTAGCTACCTAAATACCGCGCTAAGTACTAGCTCTAAGGTGTAAACGGGTATCCTACCGGGTAAGTTACTACCTTCTTTACAACCTTCCCTAAATAACTTATTTTAACCTCTCTAAGCCTATAATCTATCTTCCTAACTAATACTTATCTTAAAAGACTAGCTACCTAATAACTACGCTAAGTACTAGTTATAAGGTGTAAATACGCATACTATACTGTAAGTTAGCGACCCTCTTTAACACCTTCCCTAACTCCTTCCAATCTCTCTAAGCCTATATTCGACCTTTATAACTAAAACTTAACTTAAGGGACGAGCCAGCTAAATACCGCGCTAAGTACTAGCTCTAAGGTGTAAGCGGGTATCCTACCGGGTAAGTTACTACCTTCTTTATAACCTTCCCTAAATAACTTATTTTAACCTCTCTAAGCCTATAATCTATCTTCCTAACTAATACTTATCTTAAAAGACTAGCTACCTAATAACCGCGCTAAGTACTAGCTGTAAGGTATAAATATATATACTATACCGTAAGTTAGCGACCCTTTTTAATACCTTCCCTAACTCCTTTTAATCTCTCTAAGTCTATATTCGACCTTTATAACTGAAACTTAACTTAAGGGACGAGCTAGCTAAATACCGCGCTAAGTATTAGCTCTAAGGTGTAAGCGGGTATCCTACCGGGTAAGTTACTATCTTCTTTATAACCTTCTTTAATTAACTTATTCTAACCTCTCTAAGCCTATAATCTATCTTTCTAACTAATACTTATCTTAAAAGATAAGCTACCTAACAACCGCGTTAAGTACTAGCTATAAGGTCCTACTTTAAAAAATACTATACCGTAAGTCGTCTACCCTTTTTAATACCTTCCCTAGCTAATTCTAATATCTCTAAGCTAACGATATATCTTCCTAATAACTACTAAGAACCCCGCTAAGAAGTCCCGGCTTTAGTACTAGTATTAATAGGCTATTACGCGCACCTCGTTCTATATCGCTAAATACCGCTAATACGTTATTATATACTATCGCTAGGGAAACCCTACGAAAATACGCTACTACTTTATCTCGTATACCTTATCCGACTAGGAAAGTATATCCTCTACAGCGATAATAGCTTAAAGCCCTAACTATTAGGCTACCTATCCGATAATAACCAGGTATAAGGCTAGATAGTTAGTAAGAATAACAATCTTATATAAGGTTTTACCCGAAATTACTTATATAATCTTAGGCCTTTTAAGCCTAATAGACCTTAAAAACCTAAACCTAGTTTTCCCCGAGCTATAGGACTTTATTAATAAATACAAGTTTCGAAACTTCCGTTTCCCGTACTCGTATAAACGATATAGGCCTAGCCCTTTAAACCTTTTTACCGAGAAGAGGCTAGAGACCGTCCGGTACGTATATCTCGAATACTTATTAATTAAACCCGGAATAGCTAACCGGCTAATAATAATATAGTAGCGTAAATATATAAGATATTTATATACCTAATAGACTTTAAAAGGAAATATAGGAGCTTATCCTAAGGATAACCGAGTTATAGGTTATTTACGTAGATGTTCTAACGGCGAGAATAGATAAGAGATTTATACTATATAGGCTACTAAGCCGTACCGAGTAGAAGCTCTTAATACTATCGGTAAAAATACTCGTAATACGATGTAAAACGAAAGCGGTTAATTCTAAGGAGTTTAAAAACTTACTAGAGAAGCTACCTAATACGATAAACCTTATTATTAACCTTAAGCTTTACGAACTTTAAGTAATCGTAGTAGGTATAAGTCCGGCTATAGGGGATAGACTATACTATTAGCTTAAGGGGCTATCGGTAGAAATTAAATTATGTTATCCGTACCTTAGGATAAGTTTACTAGCCTACGAAATCCCGGGACTAGGTAGACGCGAGTTAGAAGAACTTAAAAAGTTAGGGAGCGGATTTAGTAAGATACGCCGGTTAGTATTATATAACCTACGTAGACGGTACGCTTATAGATACCTGTTTATAAATATAGTAAGTAATTTAAGAGTACCCTAATACTACTATACTTATATGCCTAGTAGGTTACTATACCGATACTAATACTATACGTATAATATAATAGGTTAAAGTATTTAACGACTTTTACTCTACGCTTACTAAGTCGATACTTAAGCTCGAGTACCTTAGTATTTACTTAGCTAGATACGTTATATACGAGCTAGGGGTAGACGAATTTCCCTTCTACTACGAAAGGGACGAGGAAAAGTGGACTAGGGCACCTAGTAATAAACGCTTATAGCTACCCGAGTAGGTACCCTTTTTTAAGTTAGCGGAAAGGATCGTAGCTGTAAAGAATACCTTCGAAGAGCTTATAGTAACTAGACCGTATAACTTTAACGACGGAGTCTAGTTTACGAGAACTATTTTAGTAAGGTTCGAAAAGGGAAGGGCTGTAAGCTTTCGCGTAATAGTACCTAGGGACTGTAACCCGTCTAACCTAAGCCTGTATTATTATAACGACGCGGGATTTAGGCGCTAATACGCTTTAATATAAGATTAAGGTCGAGATATACCTAGTTAAGTACCTACCCCCTACCCTATAAGTACTACTCGTAATATTAACGCCTTTAATACTTTTTATCCTATATCGAATACCTTAAGACGCCTTAGTAAGAGTTTAACGACTATATAACTACTTAAATATATCCTAGGCCTATATCCTAAAAGGCCTTATACTAACTTTCGGGTAAAAAAATATAACGTCTAAATTATAAGGAGAAGGTAAAGATTTAGCTTAAGGGGCGTAGGGGTATCCTAGAACTAAGGTCCGAGGACTAGAAGAACGAGTACTAGGGTAGTAGTTATTAAAGGGTAGGAAGGACGGAAGGTCGAGGATCCGGAATATAAATAGTATCCCGTAGAGTAGGGGATAACTAGTAATAGCCGGTAAAGGGTAGAGTTAATAATCTACTTTATACTATAACGCGATAATTCTTAACTTTAAAACGAGTACTTAAAACGCCGGAGGGGAGGGCTATACCTCTCGTAATAGATAGAACTAAACTAAGCCGAAAGAGGGGGTATATTTCGAGATTAGTATAGTGGAAACAAATTTACTACTAACTAAGGGGGGGGAGTATACCTTAGAGGGAGGAGTACGGAGTAGCTAAGGACCGGAGTAGAAAGGGAGGAGGGGATATATTCCTTTATATTCCTAACGTAATGATTACTGATTTTAAAAGGATATAGCCCGGTTACTACCCCTTACTTAATAGATAAAATAAAGGGAAATCGGGGGATAAACTTTAAAGCCTATATAGCGGAAGTAGAATTACTAGCAATCCCGGTAATACGCCCGATCTAGATAACTATAAAGGTACCGAAATAAGAATACCTGGTCTCCTATACAATAGCGACAGATACTAGGCCGTCGTTCCGCTACTTCTTAATATACTTATATTTATTTAAATAAGGAAGAAGGGGTAGCTTAAATAAAGTATAAATAACGTCCTCTATAAAGAGAGTTTAACTAAATAGAACGCCCGGAATATTATATACTATAGGAACGAATATATAACCTCGTACTACTAATCGAGTTATATATCCGATACCCGCTCTAAATAACGGCGGATTATATAAAAAATACGAAGCCTATAGGATAGAAGGGGCCTAACCTATGCCTAAGATAAACATAAATATAAGTATATATAAGTTAGAGTATCTAAGCCGGACCGATAGACGGTAATACCATATCCTAACCAGCTCCGATGTTAAGTATAATCCGACCAGAACGATAAAGACCCGAAAACCTAGGGTTATAGTAGGATTCCTTATCCTAGAATAAAACTTACAAATAGGAAAATATATACTAATATAATAAATAAGTCCCCGGTATACGCGAGATAAATTCTACGAAGTTTAATTTTGCCTGTAGCGTAAAGCAATACGCTCGGGGCTAAAAGCTATAACGTTGTTCGACCGATAGCTTAAAGGAAGTATAATACTCCGTATGCCTAGGTTTAACTTAAAGAATTATAAATAGGAATAAGCGCGCTAACAGACTAAGTTTAAGGTACTAACTAAATTATTACCGTAAGTTATTACCCTGTTCGACACCTTGCCTAACTCCTCTTAATCTCTCTAATCCTATAATCTAGGACCTCGTAGGATAGGCTACGTTTAAGGTACTAACTAAGTTATTATACGGGTAGTATATATTACCCTCTTTAATACCTTCCCTAACTCCTTTTAATCTCTCCTACCTAACGGGACTTAACAGCTAGTACCGTAAACGGGCTAAACAGGCTAGGTTTAAGGTACTAACTAAAATACTATAGCGTAAGTTATCTATCCTCTTTATACCCTCTTTACTACCCTCTTTATTACCGTACCTCTTCTATACCTCCGTTAACTCCTTTTAATCTCTCTAAGCCTATATTCGACCTTTATAACTAATACTCTACTTAAAGGACTAGCTACCTAACAACCGCGCTAAGTACTAGATATAAGGTGCTAACAAGTATCCTACCGGGTAGGTAAGTTACTACCTATATTACCCTTCCCTAACTCCTTCTAATGTGTCTAAGCCTATACTCGACCTTTATAACTAATACTCTACTTAAAGGACTAGCTACCTAAATACTATACTAAGTACTAGCTCTAAGGTACTAATAAGTATCCTATAGCGTAAGTTATCGACCCTTTTTAATACCTCCCCTAACTCCTTCCAATCTCTTTAAGCCTATACTCGACCTTTATAACTAATACTCTACTTAAAGGATAAGCTACCTAATAACCGCGCTAAGTACTAGCTATAAGGTGCTAACAAGTATCCTACCGGGTACCTAGGTAAGTTACTACCTATATTACCCTTCCCTAACTCCTTCTAATATATCTAAGCCTATACTCGACCTTTACAACTAATACTCTACTTAAAGGACTAGCTACCTAAATACCGCGCTAAGTACTAGCTCTAAAGTACTAACAAGCATCCTACCGGGTAAGGTGCTACCTTCTTTACTATTCCTAATATCTTATTTTAATATCTCCAAGCCTATACTTAACCTTCCTAGCTAACACTCGACTTAAAGGACTAGCTACCGAAATACTATACTAAGTACCGGCTTTAGAGTGCTAGAAGAATCCTACTTGGAAATTCCCTATCGCCTTCCCTACTTCCTAACTCCTTCTAATATACCTAAGCCGATACTTTATATTCCCTACCGATAACTAACTAAGACTTAGTACTAAGGACGGGAAACGCGCTAACTATTAGCTCTAAGTTGTTAATAAGTATATAAGTTAGTACGCTAACTAGCGTCTTCCTACTCCCTAACTCGTTCTAATATACCTAACCCTATACTTTATTATCTTAACTAATACTTACTAGTATATTAAAGGACTATCTACCTAACAACCTTCCTAAATACTAACTTTAAGTTAGTAACTAAAGAACTACGGCGTATATTACCTAACTCTTTACTAGCTACCTAAATATCTTTTAGTATCCCTAGATATATATTCTATATACCTAATTAATACGTAGCTTATAGGACCGGCTGTAAACTACCGTACTAAGTACTAACTCTAGGGTATTAAACGACCTCCTACTTAGTAATTACTAACTTACCTACTACCCTAACTCCTTTTAATCTATATAAGCCTATACTTAATTATACTAAGCTATACCCGACTAAAACTTAACGACTAGTACTAGAACTACGCTAACTAATAGCTTTAAATTACTAATAAATATCCGACCTAGTACTACTAAGCGTCTTCCTTATACTCCCTAGTACGTTACGAGAACTCTAAGATAACGATTTATATCCCCGTCCTATACTTACCTCGAAAATGCTAGCTACCTAACAGCCGCGCTGAATACTAACTTTAAGGTAATAAGAAATACCCTACTAGGTACGTTACTATCCTCCTTACTAGCTAGCTAAACCTATCCTAATTTCTCTAATCCTATATTCTATCTTCCTAACCTATACCCTACTGATAATCAGCAGCTAGTGCCGAAACTAAGTAGAGTAACCAGCTCTAAGGTGCTATTAAGTATCCTATATCGTAAGTTATCTAGCCTCCTTACGACGCCTAATAACCTAGTCTAGTTTCCTAGGCTTAGAATCTATATTCCGAACTGATACTTAACTTAGAGGGCGAGCCCTAAACTACCGGACTAGGTACTAACCCTAAAATATTAAGAAACATCCTACTTAGTACGTTACTATTATCTCTAATAGCTATCCAGATTTATTCTAATATCTCTAAGCCTATATTCTATTAACTAAACCTATACCTAACTAATACTTAGTAGGTAAGCAGTAGTAGAAACGGGTAGAGTAACTACCGATCTTTTATCTTATATACTATTATTAGAAGAACCCTTAGAAAACGCGCTAATACTTTATCTTACATACCTTAGCCGACTTGGAAACTAAATCCTCTATAGCGACAATAGCCCCTAACCCTAATTATTAGCCTACCCGGCTAATAATAACTAAGTATAAGGCTAGATAGTTGGTAAGATAACTAATCTTGTATAAGGCTCTACCCGAAATTACCTATATAATCTTACGCCTTCTAAGCTAAACGGACCTTATAAACCTAAACCTTATTTTCCCCGAGCTGTAGTACTTTATCGACGAATACAAATTTCGAAACTTCTATTTCCTATACTCGTATAAATAAGATTAGCCTACCCCTATAAACCGCTTTACCGAGAAGAGGCTAGGGACCGTCCGGTATATATATCTATAATACTTATTTATTAAAACGGGAATAGCTAACTAACTAATAACAATATAGTAGTATAAATATACTAGATATTTATATACCCGATAAATTCCGTAAGTAAGTATAGAAGTTAATTATAAGGTTAACTAATATAAAGGTTATCCGCGTAACCGATATATATATTATAGGAGATAGTAGGCCGACGCTATTTATACTACTAAGCCGTCCCGAGTAGAAGCTTTTAATACTATCGGTAAAAATACTCGTAATATAATATGTACCGGGATAGGTTGTTTCTAGGGACGTCGAGAATATATTAAAGAAGCTACCTAATACGATAAACCTAGTTATTAATATCTAGCTTCGTAAACTCTAAGTAATCGTAGTAGGTATAAGTCCGGCTATAGGGGGCAGACTACGCTATTAGCTTAAGGGGCTATCGGTAGACATCGAAGGGTGTTATCCGTACCGTAGGATAAGTTTACTAGCCTACGAAATCCCGGGACTAGGTAGATATGAGTTAGAAGAACTCGGGAAGCTAGGGAGCGGATTTAGTAAGATCCGCCGGTTAGTACTATTTAATATATATAGATAGTACGATTTTACCTACCCGTATATTAAAGTAGTAAGTAATTTAAGAGTACCCTAATACTACTGTACTTATATACCCGGCAGGTTATTGGCCTAATACTAATACTATACGTACGATATAATAGGTTAAAGTATTTAACGACTTTTACTTTATACTCGCTAAATCGATACTTAAGCTAGAGTACCTTAGTATTTACTTAAACAGATACGATATATATAAGCTAGGGGTAGTAGAATTTCCCTTCTACTATACAAGGGACAAGGGAAAGTAGACTAGGGTACCTAGTAATAAATACCTATAGTAACCCGAGTAGATACCCTTCTTTAAGCTAACGGAAAGGATCGCTACTATAAAGAAGATACTTAAGAAGCTCGTAGTAGCCGCCCCTTATAGCTTTAGTACTAGAGTCTAGTTAACGAGAACTATCTTAGTAAGGTTCGAAAAGGGAAGGGTTGTAAGCTTTTAAACGCTAATGCTAGAGAACTATAACCCGGTAAACCTAAGCTTATATTATTACGACGATATAGCGTTTAGGCGTTAATATATTCCGATATAAGTTTAAAGTCGAGATACGCCCGACTACCTAAGTACCTACCCTCCTACCCTATAGGTACTACTCGTAGCTCTTAACGCTTTTAATGCTTTTCGTCCTATATCGAATACCCTAAGACCCCTTAGTAAGGGTCTTACGACTATATAACTACTTAAATAAATCCTAGGCCTATACCTTAAAAGGCCTTATACTAATATTTGGGTAAAAAATATAATATCTAATTATAAGAAGAAGGTAAAGATTTAGCTTAAGGGGTATAGGGGTACCCTGGAACTAAGAGGTTAAGGAGCGGAAGAACGAGTACTAGGGTAGTAGTTATTAAGGGGTAGGAAGGACGGAAGGTCGAGGATCCGGGATATAAATAGTATTCCGTAGAGTAGGGGATAACTAGTAATAGCCGGTAAAGGATAGAGTTGATAATTTGCTTTATACTATAACGCGATGATTTTTAACTTTAAAATAAGTACTTGGATCGCCGGAGGGGAGAGTAATACCTCCGGTAATAGATAGGACTAAACTAAGCCGGAGGAGAGGATATGTTTCGAGATTAATATAGCGGAAACAAACTTACTACTAACTAGGGGGGAGTAAACTTTAAAGGGGGGAGCCCGGAGTAGTTAAGGACCGGAGTAGAAAGGGAGGAGGGGATATATTCCTTTATATACCTAACGTAATAATTACTGATTTTAAAAGGATATAGCCCGGTTACTATATATTACTTAATTAATAGATAAGATAAAGGGAAATCAGGGGATAAACTTTAAAGTCTATACGGCGGAAGTAGAATTACTAGCTATCCCGGTAATACGCCCGATTTAGATAACTATAGAAGTACCGAAATAAGAATACCTGGTCTCCTATATAATAGTAACTAGGCCGTCGTTCCGCTACTCCTTAGAGCTTTAAATAAAGTGTAAATGATATCCTCTATAGATAGAGTCTAACTAAACGAAAGGCCCGGAATATTATAGTATTATAGAAACTAATATATAGCTCTATACTCCTTAGTAAGTTATATATCTAATACCCGCTTTAAATAAATAGCGAGTTAGTTGAAAAATACTAAGCCTATAGGAAAGTAGGAGTATAACCTATACCTAAGATAAATATTAGTATAAATGCCCGCTAGTAATCTAAGTCGAGCCGACGAATAGTAATGCCGTATCCTAACCAGAACGTAAATTAAGTATACCCTACTAATAAAGCAAAGACTAGGAAAACTAGGGTTATAGTAGGATTCCGTATCCTGGTAGAGATATATAACTAGATAAATTCTATAAAATTTAATTATACCTCGAGTATAAAGTAATATAGGTACTTAGCTAATAACTGTAACGTTAATTACTAGATAGCTTAAATTAAGTAAATGCTAATACGTGGAAAGGAAAGAATATCTATACTCCTTATAGGCTCGATATAAAAACTAGCTACCTAATAACGGCGCTGAATACTAGGTTATATCTGCTAACTAAAATACTATAACGTAAGTTATCCGCCCTTTTTAAAACCTTCCCTAACCCCTTCCGGTTTCTCTAAGCCTATAATCTATCTACTAACTTATACCCGAGTGGACTTAACAGCTATTACCGTAACGTCGCTAAGGAGGCCGGGTTTAAGGTGCTAACTAAAATACGACCGTATATTACCCTTTTTAATACCTTCCCTAACGCCTTCTAATCTCTATAAGCCTATAATCTATCTACCTACCTAATACCCGACTGGACTTAATAGCTAATACTGGGACGTCGCTAAGGAGGCCGCGTTTAAGGTACTAACTAAGATACTACAACGTAAGTTATCTACTTTCTTTAATAACTTCCTTAACTACTTCTAATCTCTGTAAGCCTATAATCTATCTACCTAACTAATACTTATCTTAAAAGACTAGCTAACTAATAATAGCGCTGGATACTAGGTTTAAGGTGGTAACGAAAATAGTATATATAAGCTATCTATCCTCTTTATATCCTCTTTTACACCCTCTTTACATCCTCTTTACACCCTCTTTATACCTTCCCTAACCCCTTCTAATTTCTCCAAACCTACAATCCATCTACCAACTTACACCTAACGGGATTTAACAGCTAGAACCGAAGCCGCACTAGACACCAGCTTTAAGGTGTAAAGGGGCATCCTACCGGGTAAGTTACTACTTTCTTTACCCTTCCCTAAATAACTTATTCTAATCTCTGTAAGCCTATAACCTATCTACCTAACTAATACTTATCTTAAAAAACTAGCTACCTAATAATAGCGCTGGATACTAGGTTTAAGGTACTAAATAAAATACTATAGCGTAAGTTATCTACCCTCTTTATACCCTCTTTATACCCTCTTTACACTCTTTTTAACACCCCTTCCTAACTCCTTCTAATCTCCTTAAGCCTACGAACTATCTACCAACTTATACTTAACTAGACAAAACAGCTAGTACTATAGCCGCGCTAAGTAGGCTAGGTTTAAGGTACTAACTAAGATACTATAGGGTACGTTACCCGTACTCTTTATCTCTATAAGCCTACATTCGACCTTTATAGCTAATACTCGACTTAAAGGACTAGCGGCCTAAGAAGCGAGCTAAGTAAACTAGATCTAAACTATTAACAAACATTATACTACGTAAGTTATTAAGCCTCTTTACTACTTTCCCTAACTCTAACCCGAAACCCTAAGCCTATATAATATCTCTTTAACTAATACGTATATCGAAGAACTAGCTACGTAAGAACGGCGCTAAGAGGTTCTAGGTTTACCGCCGGAGCTAGCAGACTATAGTACGTAAGTTCCCGTATATCGCTAAATAACCCCCCTAATACGGCATCTATCTTCCGACGGGAAACCCTTACTATCGGTAAGATCCAGTTCGAGCCGCTAGCTAAACTAAACGGAACAATAACCGTAGAACTATATTACAAGCTCGATCGGACTCTTTATATAGCTAACTTTTAAGTATATAGTCTACCTATATAGAAGAGTATTCGGGCTTAAAGGAGCTTAACTACGCTATATCTTTAACTTGCTAACTTAAATATAGGAAAGGAGTAATTATATATATAAGTAACCTACGAGCGTCGAGGTAGTAAACGTATAATCTAAGACGAGTAACTAGTATCTTTACGACCTACGAGCTATAGGAAGCGCTAGTTATACTAACCCTAGTTAATAGGGCTACCGAAGTAACTATCTAAGACTAATCCGTATACGTTTAAAAGGTAAGTATAGGAGCCGGACTCGTAACCGGTCTAGTAGGCTTCGGGTATTATATCTATACTAATATACTAACTATCCTAGTAACCTTTAAGGAGCTAATACCTAAATCCTTCTCGATTAAGTATATATTAATATAGGGTAGCTAATAACCTAAACGTAGTTAAGGAGTATACGGATCCAAAATCGATACTAAGAGTAAGTAATATAAATAGGTCGTACGTTCCTATTACTAGCGTATAACTTTAAAAAACACTATAAATCCTTATAAAGGCCTACTTAGTAAGGACTTACCTAATATATACGTAGTTACTATACCGTAAACCGAGCTAAAGTAAATACTAACAATATACTAGACATCGCCTAAGAAGAACGGTTTCCAGCACTAAGCTACCTATAAGGATTAAAAGCTTTAAGGAGTACTACTAGGTAAGTATACCTTAGAAATAAACGACGTAAACTAATATAGGTATAAGATAATAACTATAACTAACGAGAATATATCTCGTAAGGATAGCGTAGTAAACCCGTAGGCTAAACCTAGACCGATAGGAAGGTAGGAATATAACAAAAACTAACGTAACTAAGGCGGTATTAGCCTTACTTATAGTTTTTATACCGAGGAGGATAGGCTACCCGCTACAGGCCTAACCTCTAGGTATATAGGTACTAGTAACGGCGAGCGACGCTATAATACTAAAGTTAATATCGCGGCTCGGATAAACCGAGTTATAAAGTACTTCGAGGAAAACGACGGGAGTAAGGTCGTTATAGTTATCCTCGATAACGACGATAAGAGACCGATAAACTAGGGATATACAAGCCGCCCTTCCGTAAGTACTAACGGAGGCCTATACCTTTTAGCTCCGAATAACGTTAGAAATAGAAAAAGGATAAATAAAGGCGCGGACGAGGGCGTAAAGGAGAGAACGACGCTAAAAGATACGTTAGCCGATATTAAGTTAGAAAATAAGAATAACGACGATAGGGCCGGACCGGCTAAAAGATAAAAGCTCGACGAATAGCTACCGGTAGGTTTAAGGGTAGTAGCCTAGCTAAGTACGAAGGGCGAAAACCCGAATAGTAAGTTAGATAACTAGGAAGAAGAAGGCGGAGGAAGCGGTAAGAGAAACGCTAACTATAATATAAATAACGATAACGAGGCTATACCGGCTAAAAGATAAAAGCTTAACGGCTAGCTGCCGGTAAGTCTAAGGGTAGCGGCCTAGCTAAGTACGAAGGGAGGAAACCTAAATAGCGAGTTAGGTAACTAGAAAGGAGGGAGCGGAGGTAGTATTAAACTAAACGCTAACTTTAAGATTAAAAACGACCTCGAACGCCGACCGGTAAAGTAGTAAAAGTATAATATATAGCTACCGGGGGGTTTAAAGGTAGTAGGGCTAGGAACGAAGGGAAGAAACTTAAATAGTAGGCTAAGTAATAAGAAAGAAGGGAGCGGAGGCTACGATAAGATATATATTAACCGCGAGATAAATAACGAGGATAATAAAGAGGAGCCCTTCCGAGTTAAGTATAAGTACTAAGATAAAGAAGAGCCCGCCTAAGTTAAGCTTAAGGACTAAAACGATAAAGAGCCCGGTAGACGGGTAGCGTATCTAGTAAGAACTTAAAATATAGAGTTACCCGAAGATATATAGCGGTAATAGATAGAGGAAGATTAAAGTAGTAGGGAGAATAATACGGGAAAGGCGTTACTACCGAACTAGAAAGATATTAAGAAACGAATTAAGGTCTTAGGGCTTAAGGGAGGTTAGGTCTATATAGGTAGGGTAAAAAGGGAGAAGGGTAAACCCGAGGATAAGTAGATAGTAGTAGCGAAGTAAATAAAGGGTAGTAAGCTAAGATACAAGCTATATAAATATAATATATATTCGGTAGTTATAGATAAGTAGAAGATAGTCCGTACTAGGGCGGTAGCGGAAAAGAACGTAGAGTAGTATAAGGACCTCGAGTCTATATATAAGAAAGAACGGGAGGCCTTAATTAAGTATAGATCTTACTATACGAACTTTAGGTAGGGGTAGGGGGCTAAGAGTTAGATAAATACCGAGGAAGGGACGGAGTAGGAGAGAGGCCGCTAGATAACGAGAAGGACGGTATAACCGAGTAGGTAGATAAGGACGAGTGGCGCGAGAAGATTAAGGGCGGGATTTTATAAAGGGAGGAAAACTAGGGCCGAGGAGGTTAACTATATATATTTTAGGGCGAGGAGTTCCTAAGGGGTAAGTCGATATACGGCTACTTAAAGGGAAAGGGATAGTATCGTTTTACTTTAGGCTTAAGAATAGTAACAGGAAAGATTACTAATATAGGAAGAGGATAGCTCTAGATAGGGGTAAGTATACTTATAAATAAACGGAGAGTAGCGGTACTTTTTAAGAATAAATACGGCGAGGGGGTATAGACGTAGGCGGGGAAATTAAAGAAGGGATAGGGGTAAAGGAGAGTAAATCCCGGAGATATAGTTAAGCGTTAATTTTCTCCTATACCTAGCTAGTAAATATAATCTATACTTTAAGGCGCCTAAAAATACCGGGACTAACGCGAAGATAGCCTACTATAAAACTATTTAGGTACCGATACCCGTTAACCCTATCTAATAACTAAAGCCGATAGTACCTAGAACTAGTATAAAATAGTATACCTTGGTAATCTCTAGGCGCCTAATAATAACGACGACGTAGGATATACGAGTATAAAGATAAATAGGTAATCCAGGTATATACGGTAATGTATATAGCGGGAATAGCGGGGATAGGTAGTAGAAAAAGCTAAAGACTTAATTATTAGGATCGATACCCTAGCGGCTATTTAAATAAGTAGTAACTATAAGGTATATAAGCCGTAGTTACGAGACGATACTATACTGTTAAGGGTATACTTAATTAGGACGCTACGAAACCGAAACCTTAAATAAGTAGTCGTCGAGAGAGGATAGGGGGGTTGTAAGGTAGATAGGGTAGGTATATAAACTCGAGAACTGGTAGGGAGGGTAGTTAGCGTATAGCCGAGACTCTCGTATAATCGCGACGTAAAGCTAGTAGTAAATTAGGGCGGATCGCTATAAAGATACTATATATATATCGGAGCTAGTATATAGCTTTAACGATAGTAGTAAATAATAAAAGCGGGGGTAAAGGGTAAATAAGGGCTATAATGTGCCGAGGCGGGGTACTGTATATTAAATGCCCCTCCCGATCCTACTAGCTGCCGAGTACGATACTAACGGGGTACCCGGCTGCGTTTCTATATATATACCTGCTAAAGAAACTATTAAAGGCGTTAGTCGAGAGGACGATTTTCGTAGCTAAAAAAAAGAGCGTACTAATAGTAGTAGAGGAAGGTATATAAAAGCTGTAAAGCTACCCCGCGCTACTCTATATAAGCCTTATATACTTAAGATAGCCGGTACCCTACTAAAGGAGGCTGTAAAGTTAATATACTACTATATAACTACTAGATAGTAATACGCTACTATATAGCTATTAGCCGGCGATATACTAACGGGTAATAGTACCTGGAATGTAGCTAGATCTAAGTACTATATACGGTATAGCTTATACTAGGAAGCCCGTAACCCTTGTAAAGTCGGGGAATAACTACCGTAATATATAATAATAATAACCGTATAAGGTCGTAGGCGAAATCTATATTTAGGGGATTAATTAAAAACGATAAGTAGGTAGCTAATCGCGATAATTAAACCTAGCCGGATTCTAGGCGCCTCCCTCGAGAATAAAAGAAAGCCGTGCCGGGAGTTATAGGGCGGTACTACCTACCTAATAATAACTAATAAGGCCGATAATAGCTCCGAGATATTAATAACTATATACTATAAAGATACTTACCGCCGCCTAAGTTAACGGCTCTAAAGTGCTTACGCGATACCCTACTACGTACCGGATTTAGTAATATAACCCGCTCCCCGCCTAGCCTAACGTCTAAATTAAATATTGTTAATAGGGCGGCCTACCGGGTACAAACCGAACTAAGAGTACCTAATAGCCCGTAGCTCGACTAACCTCCTTCCGTAGCTATAGCTAATAGTAATATAAAGGGCCCGGGTATAACTACGCCGCCTACGATAAGTAGGCGCTATTAGTATCGAGTATTACCTAGGCTACTATTATTAAACTAAGCCTCGATTAACCGACTACGCTAACTACTCTGGCTTTTGTAAGAGTATATACCTACCTCCCCGATCCCGTCCGACCCTCTTAAAGCGGAGATCTAGCAAGCTAAGCGCCTACCGTATATATATCTACACCCCTAAAATAAAGGTATAATCCTTTTTAACGACGCCGAGCCGAATTTATCCTTCCCTTTACCTATTTCCTCCGTAGTCGAACTTACTCCTCCCTCAGCTAGCTTCCTCCGTAGTTAAACTTATTCCTCCCTCTACCTGCTTTCTCCGGAGTTAAACTTACTCGTCCCTCTACCTGTTTTTTCCGTAAACGAACTTATTCCTCCCTCTACTTACTTCCTTTGTAGTCGAAATCACTCGCCCCTTTACCTACTTCCTCTACGACCTATTTTAACCCTATAATAAGTTCTTATATAACGGCGCTATCTGCTACTTGTAGGTTATCTACCTACCTCGTCGTAATAGTTCCTGCCTACGTAGGCAAAGTACCTTTCTACCCTCCTTCCTCCGTAAGAAATACGTTATTTCGTTTCTATATAACGAGCTCGTAACATACTACTCCATCTCCCTAATAAAGCTAATAAGGTAATTCCGGGCGGCTAGTACTTGTCACAGTATATAGTTAGTATCCTCTACGGCGCGCCGAGGCCCGTACTCTACTCCCTGTATCGCTAACAGCTAGGATAAAAGGGCGCTAAGGGGTAGTACTAGTCCTATTACCGACCTTTAGAGCCGGGTTCCCCGGGTACGTTGTTTAAAAAAGATATAGGCTACGCCTAATAGCTAAATATCTACTTCGAATAAAACTAGCTAACTCTTAAGTAGAATATAGAACTAAGGCGTATAGAAATAGCCCGCGGTATAAGTATACCGCTACCTTTAATAATAACTTCTCCGAGTAACGCTTCTAAGCTACAAGCCTACTACTCCTCTCCCTCCTACCCTCCTACTAACTACGCTAGGGTTTAATCCTTATATAACGAATATACTAAGTAACTAGTTCGAAAGTCGCGGCGCCGTCGATAAACTATAAGCTTAACTAACCCGTATAAGCTAATTAACCTAGCTTCTATACCTATATATTAGCCGAGTAGCTAGGGAGAAGGTCGTTAATAACGTTAGGGTCGCTAAAGAATAAGTTATACCTAGAGTAGGCTAATAGCGTAACTATTATACCTAAGACTCCTAGTATACCCTAAAAGCTACTAGTCCGCCCGCTTATCGGCTACGACGACGGAGCTAAGCCTACGATACGAGCTATACTACTAAAGGGTAATTAAGGTTAAATTCTGTAATATCTATCGCCTTTTCGGCCTACTAACTACGAGTACTAGGCGTATTCTATAGTAAGAATATATCCTAGTCCTAGCCGTACTACTATAGATAGGAATAATATACCTTACCTAGGACGACCTTATAATTATTACTTAGCCGAGGGTTAATATTAAGATCCTACTTATAATTAATTAAAACGACTAAGTAAGGGCTAACGAAGTAAGAGGCCGGATTTAAGATATCTATCCCGTTTACCGACCCGCCGAGATAGCGATAAGTACCTAGCCGGAAGGATATCTACTAGTAGAACGACGGCTCGGAGTACTCCGAGATATATATTTCCTACTATAAGAAGCCCCGGCTTGTTATAAGACTATTAAGTATAGCGACTAATCCCGAACTTACCGTTAACCCCTATAACGTACTAGGGATCGACCCCTATTACCGGTATAATAATACCGAGAGAGATAATAGGCGCGATAAAGCCTTTTAATAGCTTCGTAAATTTAAGGCTAGGAACTTAGAAAGCTCCTTCCTTATAGGCCCGCTCCCTAGTAGAGAATAGGTAATTAAGGCTTAAACGGATATAACGTCCGATAACTTTAGGGATAGGGATAAAACGGGTTTAATAAACCTTAGACGTAGGGTAGTAAGGTAATATCTACCGGATAAGGGGGGAGAAATATATAAATATACGTAGTATCCGGAGGAGCTAGCGGGTATACCCGGGGTTATACTACGGTATAATACCTTAACCCTTTACTAAAACTTTAAGGCCGATATCCTTACTAGGCTTAGTAAGCGTAAAGCCGAAAACTAACTTAACTTAATAAACGAGAAATAAAAGGTTATCGTAATCTCTAATAGCGAGAGCGAGGTAGACGACGACGACCCCGACTATATAAGATAAAGTCGGGGATATAAAGAAAGGTTATAGAAGAGAAGTCTAGCCTAAGCTCCGATCCCCGTCGCCCGAGCTCTTCGCGCCGTCGCTTAAGCTTCTAGCTCCGCCGCCTAAGCTTCTTATACCGTCGCCTAGGCTCCTAGCCCTATCGCCCGAACCCCTTCTCCGACTATACCCTTATCTAAGGTAAGGGAAGTAATTATAGGAATAGTCGCCGAGGATACTACGAAAAGGAGTATAATAATATTAAACTATTACTATAAGTACTAAGTAGTTATAACTAAAATATAAAATTAGTAGAACCTTAAAATCTTATATTATATAATAATAGAAACTAGGAGGGGCGACGAGCTAAAGTATAAAGACGGGGATTTCGTATTACTAGGAAACTTAATAAAGTAGGATAGAATTAGTTAGGATAAAAGGTTTAACGGTCTAAGTAAACTAGTTCGGAGGAAGAGAATTAGGGAGGAGTTATAAAGCGTTTTAGGAAATCCTTAAGGTAAGAAGGAAACTAGGAGGAGTAATAAGGTCGAGGGAGTGTAAGAGGGCGAGGAAATAGGGATTTTTACTATCGAGGTACTAAAGTTACGGGGGTAGAAGAAGATAGCTAGATATTATACTTTACTTTAATATTCCCTAGGAGAGGTAATTACTGGATTTTATTTTAGTAGAAAGATAAATACCTTAAGATACGAGGACTACCTATTATTAACTTATAGATAAAGAATATACTACCCTAATGCTATTACTAATACGAGGTAAGATATAAAATAAATAAGAATAATCTATAAGCGGTAAAGGGACCGAGCTACTAGTACTTAAATAATAATAGCTATATAACTACCTTATAGGGCGGGCATCTATTAGATCGTATACCCCTATTATACTACTACCTTAAGGAAACCTAGAATAATATAAAGCGAGCGTAGCGTAATATATAAACGGGGTTTACCGAGATACGAAAAAAAAGCTATATATCTAAGTACTACCTTTACTAGGAAAAGATATATATATTAGCTATTACAGGCATATTTATAGATATTAATCAAAATACCCGTTAAGTATTACTTAGTAGACGAAGACTTCTCGGACGAAGAAGAGAGTAATTTTACGACTTATAGGCGGGGTATAACCGTCGAGCGGTTAAGGAAAGATTATCGGCTTACGGAAAAAAATAATCTTATTTACTAGAAAAGAAGAACTAGCGACGTAAAAGCTAGGTCGCCGTCGACTAATAGCTAAAATATAACGGTTCCGCCCCCCCCTACCCCCCCCCCCCCTAACTAGTCGAAGGCTAGTCTCCCCGGACGTAGCAGGCGAGGACGATACTATAAAAAAGGTCTCTGTAAGAGGCAGGCGATAAGTATAGAGTAAAGAGCTATATAGGATACTAAGCTAGATACCTAAAAAATAATAAAAACATCCTAATAACCGTATTATCTTTAGCCTAGCCTAGCATCTAATATCTAAGATATCTAATAGCGGCGGGTACGTAGTTTACGAACCGACTACGTTAGTTTAGAGAAGAGTTCCTTACTCGCCGGCCGAGGAGAGTTTATTTTAGAAGGAGGTTATACTCCTAAGTATAACGCGAAGTAACCTCGATATTTATTATCGGGCTACCGTATAAAGCCCTATCCCTACGGCGCCGAGAGTAATATTACCGATCGACCGACTACTTAATTACGAGGCTTAATAGAAGGAAGAAGAGAGTCCTAAGTTATTTAGTAGACAGGATAGTAAAAGATCGTTCTAAAGGGCTTGGAGTATATACCTAGCGAAGAACTACCCCTTAGGATGCCGTTAGGACGTTATAGGTAACTAAATTAGTAGGAGATACGCTATTAATAGATTAAGGGATTAAGATAGCTACCTAGCTAGTATAATAATCTTACTAGGTAATAAGGGATAATAGATTAGTAAGTAGTAAAGCTAATAAATAAATAGGATAGAGAACCCGAGCCGAACTAAAAAGTAGCGAGTTAGGAGAAAATATTAGTAACTAATATAAAAATATATAAGGGTTAACGGAACGAGGACTATAACCTTAACTTAGTTAAATAAAATGTACTAAGACCGATAAGAGGTATTTTAAATAATTAGAGATAAATAAATATCGGCCTAAGCTTAAAAAAAAAAATATCCTAGATCGTTACGAGGAAGGACGTAACCGTAGATAAGGCGGATTAAGTACGCCGAGAGGAATAGCCTGGCTAGGTATATAAAAGATACCTCTCCCGACTAGTTATTTAGAAGTAATAACCGGGGCTAAGCTCCTAAGGGATAAATCTCCTCTTCGAAAGCAATAGCTTAAGTAGAGCTCCTAAATAAGCTATCCTTCCTCGTCGCGAGCTACTATTTAACTAATACCCTAAAGGGATATCCTCGGCTTATAAGGGCGACGAGGGGACCTATATACTAGAGGTTAATCTCGGCTCGACGAGAATAACCGCCTAGCCTAAGTTCGAAGAGATAATCTCTCTAGTTAAGAGTAACTACTAGGCTTATATAGAGGAAGCTATCTTAGATCGTCGCGAGTAACCGCCTAGGTAAAATACAAGAGGGGCTATTATACCTCGTTACGAGTAAGAACTTAAACTAAGTACAAGGAGATATTCTTACCTAGTTATAAGTAATAACCCGGCCTAAGCTCGAGGAAGCTATATTAATATATTATAAGTAATAGCCGGACCTAAATACGAGAGGGGCTATCGCGCCTTATTATAAGTAAGAACTTAGCCTAAGATCGAAGAGATAATCTTACGTTATTACGATTAACTACCTGGCCTAAGCTTTAGAAAGATAATCTTTACGTATCGCGAGTAACGACCGAGGCTAAGATTAAAAGGAACGATTATATCTCGTCCGGAGTAGGAGTACTAACTTAAAGCTTTAGGGGCGCGATCTCTACCGGTCGCGAGTAACTATATATATAGAGTATATAGCCTAGGCGCGAGAGGGACGATTTAATCCGGTCGCGGGAAAAAGCCTCGCCTTAAAGAAGGTACCTCTCTTAACTTAACGGGAGTAACTACCTAACTTAAGTATAAGAAGGGTAACCTCGGCTTATTAGGGGAACTAGCTAGGCCTAAGCTTAAATAATATAATTATACCGGGTTAGGAAAGTTAACTACCTACCCCGGTAGATATCTAAAGGACTACTCCCGAAAAGTTAAAATATCGTCTCTAACTAGCCTTTTATATCTCTAAGAAAAAAAACCTATCTCGTCGTATATATCTTTATAAAATAATTATAAAAGGGATGCTCTCGCGAAACCTAACCGGACGGGGAAGTAATCTAATATAATCGGGAGGATTAGGTATTAAGCTAGCCTAAGCGCCTAGGTAAAAAGGAGTAAAAAATATATTATAAAAACCCCTAGGTAAGTAGTCTTTAAATATAATATACTCTTATTAGGAGTACTATATAAAGAGCTACTTTAAGCTATAGGCTAAGACTATAGCTTCTAGGATAGGCCTCGAAGTACGGTACTAGAGACGTAAAATAAGGTACTTATAAAAAATACGAAAAAAATAGTTTAATTAAACCTATAGTTATTACCCCGCTCCCGGGGATATAGTATATAGCTTCCGCGAGTAAATTTAAGTAATAAACGGATTTATAAAAACGCGCTTCTCTTAATATAATATAATTTCTCGGCGGATAACGCCTCGATAAGAGGCGAACTCGTTCGACGACGCGATATTCGAACGATTTTCTACTACTTTTTAAACGAGTAATAAGATACCCCTAAACTATATAATTTACCTAATTCCTAAAGGATACGCTAAGGACGAATACTTACTAAGAATCTTCTAGGTCGCCGTCCTAGGTAGGCGGCTAACCGCCTTTATTACCGGTAACCTTAGAGGAAATAGTTATCGTAGTCGATTCCTTAAGGTTTACCGTACGATAAACTAATACCCCGTAGGTAGGCCTATACGGTAATACCGACGACTTTAGATATTTAGTTACGACGTACGATAGCGAAGGTTATTAGGACGCTAGAAACGAAAGTAGTAGTATTAACGACGAAGGTACTAAGGATAATAATATAGATTATAATATAGGCGAAGTTCTATCTACGAGTAACTAACTTAAACGCCTAACCGTTTACTACTATAACCCTAATATACTATAATATATATACCTAGACGATAACGCTAGTATATAGTACCCCGAGAACCCTAACCGTATTATATATATCGTAAAATCCCTTAATAACGTAAGATTAATCTATAACAGCTCGAAGAACGAGGTATACCTTACATATCAGGAACTAAATAACGCGTATATAAAACGGATTAAAGGGCGATAAGTAACCGATAAAGAGTTCCTATACGTCTATACCTTAAAATACTTAGCGTAGTTAAAAGTACTACTATATATAACCCTTAAAGAATAGAGGAAGATAACTAGTAAACTAGAAAACGATAGATCTTCGCTATATATTAGGAAAGGGACCTACGAGGTATGCCGAGCCGCGATAGGTAGGGCTATAGAGACATTAGAAGCTGTTTAGGATAGTATAGCGAAAAACGGGATAACGCTTATCCGACCGCCCGGCTACTACGTAAAGCTATAGACGACGATAGGCTTCTATCTTACTAATAATATCGCTATAATTATAAAGATACTATTCGTAGCTAACCCTAGACTACGTATACTATTAGTAGACTAGGATGTCTACTATGGTAACGGGATGTAAAGTATTTTCTACGAGAACCCTAATATCCTCTATATCTCTATCTATATATACGAAAATAGTAACTTCTACCCCGGGAAACCGGAAGACCCTATAATACCGGACGGCGGTATAGAGTACTACGGTTCCGGAGTAGGCCTCGGCCGTAATATTAATATCGGATAACGTAAATAAGAAATAGGCGATAACGAATATATAGCGGCGTTCTAGGAAATCGTTATACTTATCGTATAAGAGTTTAACCCGGACTTCGTTATAGTCTCGGTAGGATTTAATGTAATAGCCGGCGACCCTATTAGTAGTTATTTTATAATACCGACTTACTACATTTATATAATATATATATTAATATTACTTACTAGCGGAAAGCTTATAATTTACTTAAAGGGAGGATATAACCTCGAAGTTACCTTTAGGTACGTAGTAGTAGTAACTTAAACGCTTTTAGACGAATACCCGTTAATAATAGAAACCCCGCCTATTAGTAAGGGGGCGGCTAAGGACCTAACTAAGGTAAAGTCGATCTAATTAACGTATTAGGAGTATATACGATAGTTTACCCGAGGGGCTAGATATATAAGTATAGAGTCTAATAGGATAAGACGATATAGTAAGGGTAAAGATATCGCTAGCTAAAAAGGCTTATTTAAGACCGGAAGTACCCGGCAACTCCGCTTATCTTGTAAAAAAACTTAAATGTAGGAAACCCGAGACCTAGATAAGATATTTTAGCTAATAGTACTAGTCGCCGCCGTAGAAGACGAGGACGCTAGGTATAGGAGGGAACCTATAATATACGTATAGAGGTAGAGGAGATAAGTATATACCCGAACTTAGTTAAAGGAAGCCCCCCCCTTAGACTAAAGATAAAGGGCTTAAACTAAGTATAAGTTAAAAGTATATATATTAGATAAAGAAATAGTAATATAATTAAACTAAGTACTTTATTACTAGTATTGGAATATAGCAAACTTAGAACTAGATAGCTTATAATAAAGGTATAAAGTTAACTTACGCTATACTTAGTATAGGTTAGAGAAATACAAAACCCTAGTACCGTCTCTACCCGTAATAGTGCCTGTACTACGGGTAATATTATATTAGCCGTCTAAGATACCTTTTCGGATAGCCTATAAGTAATAAAACCTACCCTTCCGGCGTAAGTAGTAAGTTAGCGTTACCGCCTAACTTATATCGCTAAGGGAAAGACTAGCTCCTATATATTAGTCTCTACGGGGACTATACCTTTATTAAGGACCCCGAAATAGGTATATTTAGCGGGTAGCGCCGGCGTAAACCTAAGCGTATACGGAGAGGCGTCCCTACCCCCCTTGGCGGCCGATGTTTTTAGCCTCCGAACTTAGGTAATTACTACGATAGAGAAGATATTTACGGTAAGGCTACTACTACTACGATAACTACCGTAAACGAGCTACCCCTCTTCCTCTATATTACCCGACTCTTATACGTAAAGAGCTATTACCTGGAAATAGCCGGTTTATATACTAAGATATTAATTTTGTATATAACCCCTTTTAATTACCCTTAAATTTCTATAATAATACGCTAGAAGTAGCGTTACTTTCTTAATATATTACTATTACTAGCGCCTAACGTACTTATATAATTTCTAGCTGTATTTATATAGGAGGCGATACCTTATAAATAGTAGTATCTCGCTTTAGTTAATATATTTACTTTATAGATACTTTCGATAGGCTTATTCCGATACTATCCGAAACCTTACCGTTTATTAGGTTCTATAAAATATAGGTAAAGTAAAGGTAAGACTAGGTAGTTATCGTAAATACCTACCTTACTTAACCTCGAGAGGGGGGATTTTATTAAGTTGTAAGGATAGGCCTCGCCTAATAAAAGGTATATTTACCGAATCGTTATAAGTATAGCTAGGCTAAACTCGAGGTAAGCCCCTCTAGTACCGTCGCGATAAAAGTAATAAGTAATAGGAGTACTAGCTCGCTACGAATAACTAAATAGCCTAATCTCTAATAATCTAATCTTAGCGGGAAGTAAGGTATAGCCCTAAGAGGGGTGCCCCTCTTAGCTCGTTACGAGTAACGAACTAGCCTAAACTTAAAAGAGAGTTATCTCGGCCCGTAGAAAGAGGAAAGTTAACCCTACGAGAGATACTACCCTTAACCCGTTATAAGTAATAAGCCGGCCTAAACTCGAAAGGAGAGATCTTAACTCTTCGGGAGGAAGGAGTAGCTTAATAAAAGATACCTCCTCGGCTCGTCGGGAGTAACTACTTAGCCTAAGCTTTATAGGAGGCTATCTTAACTCGTCGGGAGTACCTAATAACCTAGCCTAAGCTCGAGAGGAGGCTATCTTAGCTAGTCGGTAGTAAGGATATAGACTTATAAAAGGTACCTTCTTAACTTATCGGAAGTACTTACCTAGCCCTACTAAAGGTACCTCTCTTAGCTCGTCGGGAGGAAGGATATAACCTAAGCTTTAAAGGAGGCTATCTTAGCTTATTAGGAGTAACTACCTAGCCTAAGCTTAATAAGAGGGATCTTAGCTTATCGGAAGGAACTACCTAGCTTAAGCTTAATAAGAGGGATCTTAGCTCGTCGGGAGGAAGGAGATAGCCCTATAAAAGGTACCTCCTTAACTCGTCGGAAGTACTTACCTAGGCCTACTAAAGGTACCTCCCTAAGCTCGTTAGGAGTAACTACTTAGCTTATACTCGAGAGAGGCGATCTTAACTCGTCGGGAGTAGTTACTTAGCCTAAGCTTTATAGGAGGCTATCCTAGCTCGTCGGGAGGAAGAAATAGCCTTACTAAAGGTACCTCTCTAAACTCGTCGGGAGTAGCTACTTAGCCTAAGCTTAAGAGGAGGTTATCTTAGCTTATCGGGAGTACTTAACTAGCCCTTTCGGTACCTGGTACTAGTCGAGGCCGTAGGATAGGAGACCGGCTTTTTACTTCTAGCCTCCCTCCGCTCCCCTTAGTCTCGCCGCTAGTTAGGTATATACTACTACTTAGTATATATATAATTAGTAAAGCATATCCCTTATTTATTAGTTAGGTCTTCTCGATAGTCTCCCGAGTTAAGGCTATTCTATCCGACTATTAAACTATTTATATCTACTACCGCCGCCTTTAAGGTCTTTCTATATTCTCCTTTAACCTTTACCCTATAATACGATCTACTTAGCTTCTATTACCGCTTCCCTTTAAAGACGGAGGCGAACGAGAGGCGGCTATCGGATTATATTATTCTTAATTAGGTTACCGGTACTTCTCTACTAGTATATATTATATCCGCCGCCGGTTATAGAATCGTTAAGGGTACTTTTTCTTTTAAGAGTCTTTCGTATAAGAGGCGAGACCTAATAAGCTATTCCTACCCCGATCCCTAAGAGAGTTATTACTAAGTAGTAATTATCTCGCTAGCCTATTATTATATATAAAACGGCGGTTTAAAGTAATATTTACCGCTTACTATAGGCCTGTCTTCGACCCTCCTCCTTATTATAACGTTCCTAATCGGATTTATTCCTCGCCCGGGGATATAAAATTAAGCTATAATCTACCCGCTATCTATTTATTATACGTACCCGAGTATACTTAAGTATAATCTCGGGGCGATTATTATCGAAAGTTAAAGACCCCGTTACTAAAGGTACCGCTTACGGAAGGGACTAGGTAAAGCGTAGCTATTATCGGACTATCTTAAGCCTCGAACGAGTTCGGTATTACCGATAGAAGGATTAAGGACTACGGGACTATCGCCGGAAATTCTCCTAGTTAGGCGGGCGAAAAAAAAAGGTATATTAATCCTTTAAGCGAAGATAAAAAAAAAAACGAATCTGTATTAACCGGGGCGGCTTTAAGTTCTAGCTCCGATTTAGGAACGAACGAACTAATTCCTATCTTAAAGCCGTACTACCGATCCCGTCCCGGGTACTATATAAGGATCGCTTATTACAACTTTTAAGGTTATCCTATATATCGGTAAAACGCTTTACGATAAGGGCAATACCTTTCGGTCGATTAGTAGCCGTAACGGCCGCCTTTTATAGCCTATATATCGCTAGCCGGTAGCGCTTTATAATATCCCTTCTCCGGTACGCCGCCGCCGGAGGTTACTACGAGTCCTACGTTACTTCGGTCTAATCGTTATCTAATATTTACGCCGTTACTATTACAGCTAGCTTAATAGGCTAGAGCGTATCCGAGTTTCAGTATAAAGGCTTCCCTAGTACTATACTACTTAATAAAGGGCCGGATACGCTTAGGTATGCGAGTATATATAAGATAGAGTAGGTATATTAGGCCGGCTTTACGTCTTCCCCCCCTTTCCGAAAGGTCCGGTAACTAATATACTTTAAGGCTTTTAAAGAAATCCGTTAGGAGCTTGTAAACCCGGATTATATTTTAACGGATCCGGAGGATTTATACGCCTATAGCTACTTAGAATAGTTAACCGTTAACCCGGAGGGGCTTCTAGTCGCCGTAGCGTATTTCCGGTCGATAAAGTAGGTCGTAGCTATTATACGAGTATACTATAAGTACCGGATTCCTATTATCCCTTATTCGGGTAGCTCGAGTTTCGAAGGGAACTTTTCGGTACCGTTCGGGGGTATTAGTATTAACTTTACCTATATAAATAAGATTATTTAATTTAATAAGGAGGATATAAATATTATCGTATAGCCTAGTATTAGCTAGTAGGATCTAAACGAGTAGCTAGCTAAGATAAGTAGCGGTCTCTTCTTTCTTATCGACTCTAGTTCGTCGCGCTCCTTAGTAGTAGCCGTATCTATAAGATAAATACTAACGTATTATAGGACCGAGCGTAAAAGTCGGAGGTATAATCGGGATTAACTATTCCGGAACTAATATTATTAAATACGGTACTATAAAGGACTAAGTTATTAACCTAATAGTCGTTCTCGTAGATAGTACTATTATTAAGATACGACGACGCTTATATAAGTCGTTTACCGGGTATAATCTTAATAGCTTATTTATAGGATCCGAGGGGACGTTAGGGCTAGTAACGGAGGTTATATTTAAACTTTCCGTTATCCCCGAAGAGTTTTCGGTCGCCGTCGTTACCTTCCTGTCTATTCGGGATACCGTATCTGCCGCGGCCGAGGTTATATAGACGGGAATCCCCGTAGCTACTATAAAGATTATAGACGAAGTATAGATAAAGGTAGTTAATATAGGTAGCGCTACCGCCCCGCGGATGTGGAAGGAGCTACCGACTCTCTTTTTTAAATTTTCCGGGACTAAAGCCGGCGTTAAGGAGAATATTAGCCTAGTCTAGAGGATTATAAAGACTAATAAGGGCGGTAACTTTAAATTTACTAAGGATAAGAGGGAGTAAAAGCTACTTTAGTTAGCGCAGAAGGAGTCCCTTTAGTTTATACTTACTCTCCGTAAGGATAGGGATAAAGTTTATAAGTTTTAGCGATATCTAAGCTATAGTATTAGGGATAGGTAGGGCTAATATCTCTAGGGAGTACTAATATAGTTATCCCGTTTAGTAGACTCGCCGATATTATCGAGGTAAGTAAGAAGGAGATAGACGAGCTTAGGTTATTTACTAGTATTCTCGGTTATATTAGAGATAGAAACTTCTACGAGAGTATTATCTATAACCGTTAGGTTAAGGGGGAGAGAGAAAAGGTAGAGATATACATTAAGAATATAGTAAAGCGGGCGCTTAAGATAAAGGGGATATATACTAGCGAGTACTCGATCGGCTGGGGTAAGAAGGAGTCTCTTCTATAGAAGGTAGGACTAGATACGCTAGGCGTAATAGTAAGTCTTCTTCCCTACGAAGAGATATTAGTAGGCGGTATAAGATTAATGTAGAGATAGAAATCGATTAAGGCGGCTTTTAACCTATAATAGATTATATTTATTCCCTAGTAGCCTTTTTGGCAGATATTAGGTTACTAACGAAATGTATATTAGGAACCCCGGAAAGATTTTTAACCGGCAGAATCTAGTAACGGCTTAATATATACTACTTATACGGATATTAGGTAACTAATCTAGAGTTAATTAACGATAGAGGCGTATAAGCATTAAGATAGGCAAGGTACTATACTCTATACCTATATAAGTAAATCTGGACTAGTTAGGGCGGTAGCTAGGGCAGTATAGTAGTATAGAAGTATCGGGGGTTACTAGAAAAAAGAGGGTATAATTTTACGTTAAGTAGGTAAGGGCGGAGGGTAGTTGTATCGTAGGTATGGAAAAGCTGCCTAGCTTCTTTAACTTAATATTTACTAAAGGAGACTTAATAGCGGCTTCCCTTCTAACTAAGGGTTAGGTATTTACGGCGGAGGGCTGTACTAAGGCCTGTAAACAGCTGTAAAGACAGAAACGGTACGTATAATATCTATTATATACTTTAGGTTCCGTTTTTTATCTTAATAAAGTATATAAATCTATATTAATATTACCTACGGGTAGGTACTAGTCGCTGTGTAGATTTAGCGGATAGCTCCCGTTATAAATATCTTAAGCTGATTACGTACAGGATTACTGATAAACGGTATTCTAACAAAAAAAAACAGAAATAGGCCGGCGATATGTAACTTATAGGGTATTCCTCTTAGCCTTACTAAGTAATTTAGAATAGCCGCTTTCTAATTAATTATATCTTGTCGGGAATAGCTAATCCGGGCGTAGTTTAGATATAGGCGTTATTCTTAGGGGTAAAGTAAATAAAGGTACTAGGTACTAAAATAGATAGGGCTACTAGTACGACGATACTCTCGATAAGAAAATGTTTTAATCTTAGTAGCTTTAAAGTTAATGCTAGGTATATGCCGGTTAAGGGCGGTAAAGATATATTATATAGACGTTTGTTAGAAGAAAGGGAAGGAACGGGTAGTAGGAAGGTATATATATAACTCCTAACGGCTAAGGGCGTCTTCGCCGCCCCGCCTATTTTCGTAGCCCTTAAACTACTACTACCGTACTACTAAACTACTACTACTACTACTACTATTAAACCTTTCTTTAGTTCTTTTAGATTACCGATAGTCCTATTCGACTCGAGTTTTAAAGCGCTATAATCGTACCGATAAGGCGAAAGTACGCGTACTCGAAAGACGGGAATCCTAAGCCGGGCTTACGAATCGACTATATTACCTTTATTAAAACTCCCGGCCCCGTTTAAGCGTTAACACTATTAGTAAGGCGATTATCCGGTAATTATAACTAGCTAAGAAGAAGCCCGGGTATACTAAAGGCGATTAGGATCTTTCTCGCCCTAACGAATAAGTCCTTATACCCTCGACGAAGTACTAGCAGTATTCCTTTACGGAAATAACAGCGACAGGATAGGCTATATATATATAGGTAGATCTTAAAGGTATGTAATACTAGCTTTTATATTTCTATTATTACAAGCTCTTTAAGTTATTAATATTTTTCCTACTACTTTCTCTCTCTTACTACTATAACCTCCTCGCTGGCCTAAGTTTATCGACAGCGAGTAGAAGTAGCCTAGAGTTTGTACTACTTCCAGTACTTAAACCCTCCCCTATCCCTTACTCTTAACTTCTCGATTACCTCCCCCCCTCTACCTAAACTCCCCCTTTATATAAACTTTAAATTAAGTTACTTAGGTTTTCTAAGCTTAGATACCTAGGCTTCGGTTTACTTACTAACTACTTTTAACAGCTAGTACCCTAAAGGCGCTAGCTTTATCCTTTACCTTCGGTACTTTTAAACTATACTCTCTCTCTTTTACGCCCTAGTCTTTTCTAAACGTATTCTTTTCTTCCCTTTATATACTCGTTACTCCCTAAAGGCGCCTTTATCTTCGATTAAGGAAGCCTCTCGCTAGCTACTCTTCTAAGCATCTTTAACGGTTATTACCTTATAATTATCCTATACCCTTTCCTAAATATTTAAGCTACTATCTTAGGTAGACTATTATTAATATATACCGTTATAGTCTAGGCGTATTAAAGCCTATAGAGTTCTTCCGCCTTAAGCTCCTACCGCTACCGCTATTAACTAAAATTAAGGTTAGATTTCGCCTTTTTCTACCTAAGTTAACTATACCCCTAAAGTAAGTCGAATTCTTCTATTCTACTTCTAGAAGCTTCTTTAATAGATTTTTACTAGAACGGTATAACGATATACTTCCTTCTTCGCTTTAATACCCCGATATCGAGGCTACCCTAAGAGTAGCCAGGGTACTCTCTTAGGCGAGATAAACTTTAATAACGACTTACGTCGGGCCTTCCCGTAATTAATATAGCCTCCCCTAATATAGCCTTTCTTAATACTATACTTAAAGAGGTAGACGCCTACCGCGGGGTAGCTTATTTAAGATATAGATAAATAGACTATAGAGGATAGTACCGTACTCCTTAGTACTACCCGCCGAGTCTTAGCGTAGGAGAAGTTTAACGATAGTCCTCCGCTTTATCCCCTAATATACGATAGCGAGGGATATATATACCTTATTCGAGCGATACGGGAATATTATATATATCGACCTAGATAAATCTAAACCCCGGAGGGCCCGGGTTCGGTTTAAGCCCTTCCCCGATTTAGGCTTCTTTAACTATAGCTAGGCGGAGATTTAGACTAGCTGTAGGTATATTAAGGTTTACGTCGAGTTTACCGCTCTACGTAGTAACGGTAACTTAAAGACGCCTCTCGGTAATCCCTACCCGGGATATATTAAGCTTCCCTTCCGAGGTCTTATATTCGGAGTGTTAGAAAGTCCGACTAGCGTTATTAGAAAGAAGTCCCTTAAGGCCCTATCCTTAAGCTTCCTACTTAATTTTAAGAATAGGAAGATAGTAGTCTACTTTAATATTACCTATAACGTAAGCGATAAGTAGAGACTAGCTTTTATTTCCCGATACTATAAAGCTAAGATCTTATTTAGTAATTTTAATAAGTTATACTGAGTTAGTTATAGTAGTAAGTTAGGTTTAGTTATTACCGTTCGCGACCTACCGCGGTTTAGTAGGAAGCGTTCGTTAGTAGATAATTCGTTTAAGGCTAATTAACTTATTTAGGGCGATTATAAGCTTTACTAGAGAGCGGTTAATGTTAAGTACGAAGTAGGGCTCGTATAGTATTTAGTTTCTTTAGAAAGCGACCCCTAAATCGTTAATATCGGCCGATAGACTACTTACTAGTTATACCTTAACATTAAAGAGTACGAAGCTATCTTTATAATTAAGCCCGTTCTTCGGGACTAGAATATTAAAGTCTCGGAAACTTTAACCCTCGTACTTCTTCCGAACCGAGAGCCCGAGCTTTAGCCTATTCTAACGGAGTACTCGGAATATAGCTTATAAAGTTAGTATCTAGGAGTAATAGAATTATATCTCCCGTTCGACATTCGTTACTAGCTAGAGGTTTGTATCTTATAGGGAATCTTAAGTAAGTATAATATCGGTCGCGAGTTTATAGCCGAACTATTTAAGCTTTTTAAGATCGAGGTAATAGGATATCGGCGAGCGAGACTTATCCTCGAGTACGCCGCGGATTATAACCGTCGGATCTTTAACCCGATATCCCTTATTAAGAATAAAGCCGCTTTAAAGTATCTACCTATAATAGTAAATCTCCTAGCTTACTATATCCTCGTTCGTAAGGTAACGATTACGCCGACTAGAATTATCTATAGTACCCTAACCGTCGAGACTATAAATCGTATACTACGAAAATATAAAGACTACTACGAATACTTTATCCGTATTTAGATTACCGACGAGATACTAAAAGGTCGTATTTAAGGGTATAACGACGGTCGTAACGACTTAGTCTATAAGCGCGTTAATCGAGTCTTAAAGGCCGGAATTCGTATAGGAAACGTTTACTAGAAGTTCTTAGCCTACGGTAACTTATAAGTTTAGGAGAATAGTATATTCTTCTTTAACGAGGTTACTAGGGAGGGGTTAACTTATAAGAAGATCCGTTAACGAATAGGTTAGTTTAACTATATTAAAGTAGTTACGAAATATATAGTAAGACTCGGCTAGTACTTATTAACAACGAGGCCGGTCCGAGGAATTATAGTAAAGATCGTTAGGATTTAGGATAAGGAAAGAGGCGGTTACTACTTTACTAACGGTATAGGAAAGATCGCCCCTTTCCTAGCTAAAATAGTCGCCGACGACTAGAAGCTCCTATCCCCTCTATTAGCTATATAGTTTCGTATAGCCGGTTATAAAGAAGTCCTTATAACCTAGCCCGGCGTTAAGGGGACCGAGGTATATATATAAAAGTCCTAGGAGAAGTTTAAAGCCGAATTTAACGGTCTTAAAGTTATCCGCTACTCTTAGTATATATATATAACTCTTAATAGATAGACGATCCCTGTATTATCTTTACTTAGGGTACCCGATAGGTTATTTATTAAGATCTTATAGGAGTAGATATCGAACTATAACGCCGTTATAAAGGACCCGGCTAATATAACTAACCTACTCGGGCGGTATATCGATAAGAACTAAATAACTTTAGTAATTAAGGATATAGTTACGAATAGGTTTATAAATAAGCCCTTCGTCTATACGCTACTATATCTCTAGAGATCTTAGTCGCTTAAGCTTTTAAAGGAGAAGACGAGGTTAATTATTAAGTAGAGCGCGTTTATACTAAGTTACGTCGATAAGACTAATACCTTACGAGGCTATAAAAGGTCGATCGAAGGTCCTTAAAAGGTTTCGATCTCTAAGCTCCCTTAAGTCTTTCTCTAGATATCGGACCCTAAGAGTAAGATTAAGTTTCGTGTTGTTACGGGTATTTATATTATCAGCCGTAACCTATCCCTTTATCCGGGAGATATACGCGTTATCGAAGCGGTAGACGTTCTAGCCCTTCGTTATATTAAGAACGTTATAGTTTTCCCGCTTAGCGGTAATAGAGATATTCCGGGAATGTATTCTAGTAGCGATCTAGATAGCGATAACTTCTTCGTTATTTAGGATAAGAGGTTACTCCCGACCCCGACGGAATAAAGGTATATACCTATAGACTATATACCTCCTAAGCCGAGAAAGGAAGAGGGAGGAGTTACGGTTAGGGGTTTTATAGCTTTCTTTATAGACTTTATAAAGAATAATACTTTACCCCTAATTACCTATATATATATAACGGCCGTAAACTTAAATATTCGTAGTTTAAAGAGTAAAAAGTATAAGTCTTTTACTTTCCTTAGTATTATTATCTGCCGGACGCTAACCCGGCTATAAGTCTAGAGCTCGTATAGCTATACTTTATAGTTATTAAGTATATTAAAATAGGTATCCTAGCTCCTTAGGATAAGAAAAGGTACGAACCCCTATACTAGCTATATTTTATAGAAAAGAGGGGTAGAAAAATAAGGTACTTGACCTTAGCTTTAGGTAAGCTATACGACCTAGTTAAGAAGGAAGCCTTCGACGAGCTAGAGGGATATAACCTTCCTTTTAATAAGAGAATTATAAAGCGATTTAGTAATAATTTAAACCCGAGTCTTCTTAAGCGGGCGAGGAAGATTAATTATTAATACGATACTACTATACGGCGAGTTATAGCTTAGTACGAGATCGGTACCGAGTTCGAGATATAGATAGGTTTCGTTATATCTACGCCCTATATAGGTACCTCGTACAAGTTATAGGAGAAGCTTAGATAGGAAGCTAATATATTAAAGAAGTACTTCCGTAATATTCGTATCTAAAAGGCTAGGTTACGGGATAGTAAGGTTCTCGGCCCCTTTATAGCCGTAATATACCAGATTACCTACGAAGAGGTAGATATTACACGGTACGAGTCCCGATAACTATATACCCTTCTAAACGGTAAGTTTAGGTTTAGCTAACTTAGCGGATATACTAGGCCCCTAATTAACTTCCCTTAGCTTTTTCTAGAGATACTAGAAGAACTTATAGGCGGCTCTACGGCCCGGCGTCGGGGGGTTAATACTAGCTTATATATCGCTAATATATCTCGGGAGAGCGCCGGTATTACTAGAAGTACTAAAGCGGATAGGACTTTCCAGTAGTAAGGGACTTTCCGGTAGGAAGCGGATATTAAAGAAGTATATACCCGTATAAAGGATAGTTAAGTTATCTACCGTAGTGAAATTCTAAACTTCTTTTACTACGGTAGGAGTAACGAGGAGGATAAGGACGATAAGGATAAGGAGGATAAGGGCGACGACGATAATAAAGACGAGAGAAATTTAAAGTAATAAACGCTTTTACTCGTTAAGTTTATTATCTTTAGGTTCGGCAGCTACTTAAAGGAACTATCCCTCCTTAACCTAGGGACTATCGCTAAGGTACCGATATCTACCCCTAGTACGATCCTATAAATACTCTCGCTTTCTACCGAGACCGGCGTTTATAGTAAGCCGAGTCTTATAGATATAGCGGAGGATAGTAGCTTATACGTTACAACCGCCCCTACGGTATCGTTTATAGATACGAGTCTGTTACTAGATACCGACTCCGAGATAGAGTTTAAGTAAGACTTTCTTAAGCTTCCTAAAGAGTCGGCGCTTAAGAAGGCGGTTAGGTTATTTTAATAATAGTAATATAGGGGGCGGGCTTTAGGATATCTTTACCTTTAATAAGGAATCCTTAATATATATAAGGTATTATATACGTAGGAGATAGTTATAAGGTAAGGGGATAACGAAGGGGATAGGAGGTTACTAGGAGAAGAGGGGAGTCGAGAAGGAGGGGATAGTATCGGAGGAGGAGGTAATAGAATCCGATAAGGAGATAATAGGATCCGATAAGGAGGAGGTAATAGGATCCGATAAGGAGATAATAGGATCCGATAAGGATAAGGTAATAGGATCCGAGGTAAAGGTAATAGGATTTAATAAGGAGGAGTTAATAGGATCCGATAAGGAGATAATTAGAGTCGAGGAGGGGGGGATAGAATTCGATAAGGAGGAGGTAATAGGATACGACGAGGAGATAATAGGATCCGATAAGGAGGAGGTAATAGGATCCGAGGAGGAGGTAATAGGATCTAATAAGGAGGAGTTAATAAGATCCGATAAGGAGATAATTAGAGTCGAGGAGGAGGTAATAGGATTTAATAAGGAATCCCTAGTAGGTAAGTTATTAAGGGCGTAAGGCTTGGCTTTAACTACTATTTTACTTTACTATTTATTAGTTACGTAAGTAGACTGGAGGTTTTTATCCGGGAGTATAGAAAAGCGAAGATTTTTTTAGATATAGCCTTTTTCTATATGTAAGCGGTATCTACGTAATACGCGTATAGGCGTTATATATATAGTTAAAGCTAAGGATATAAAGCCTATATGTAATATGTAATAGGTAATTTGTAGTTTAAGTTATAATACCGGTAATATTTACTAATAGCTTGTTACTATATAGGATAGTAGGCTAATTATAAGATAATTAATATTTAGTACTATGTATTAAGGTAAAGCCTAGGGATCTTCGTATTATAGGTATATCTTATCTGGAAGGGCTGTTTTTATATCTACTACTAAAGCGGTGTATTACTAGGGAAGAGGGTATTATAATTACATTTTATAGTAGGACTTATTTTCCTAGACCGGAAAAGACTTTACTATCTCTATATAGCTTAGAGATTACCTCCTAATATATAAGTCCGTCCTTAGGATCTACTTCTCGCCGGTAGTTACCTCTTTACTCTCGTACTATTGAAATATATTAGAACTTCCCTTTAAAAGAAGGTAATGTAGCTACTTACTAGTATATAATTATCCCCGTACTTGTAAAGGAGTAGTATACTTATCTCGGGGCTTATAGAGATCTCCTCCTTAGCGGAGCGTCTGTCGTAGGGGTAAAAGATAGTCTCGCCGCCGTTACTAGAGTATAGTTTGTTAGTTAAGCTGCGATGTAGAGGGCGAGGAAGGGGGGGAGGCTAGGACCCGGTACGGCGTAGCGTACTTACTAGCCCTCGCTAGCCGAGGTAAGATATAATAGAAGCATCTATATTATCCAGGTAGGAATAGACTATCCGAGGGGCTCGACGGTCGACTTTACTATTATATTATTCGAGTTATTATCTAAAGGGGGAGGTTATAAGTAGGATAGTTATAACTCGTAGTAAAGGGGAGTATAAGTATAAGTAACGAGGTAGGGGGGCGGTACTACAGCTTATATAGTATAACGTCTACGAACTAAGGTTTTATATAGGGTAATAGGGATAAAGACAAGTCCGTAAAGGATATTATTAGGCGGTTAGGCCGGGAAGGTAGACGGAGATAGGTAGTAGGGGAGCGGTAAGCTTTATATTCCACCTAACGATAAATTAATAACTTATAATAGGTATTAAAGAACTAGCCCTTAGTATACCGATATACTCGGATGTTAGGGTTTAAGCCGACGACCTCCCCGCCCTTATCTAGCGTTCGGATTAGTATATCTACGCTTCCGGTTATATAACCTAACGAAAGGGGGCGTAACCTACTAAAACCCTACTAAAGGTACCTCTCTTAGCTCGTTAGGAGCTATTACCTAGCCTAAGCTTAACGAGAGGGATCTTAACTCGTCGGGACCAACCCCCTAGTATAAGCTTTAAAGGGATAATCTAGTCTTATCGGGAGTAACTACCTAGCTTATACTCGAGAGAGGCGATCGTAACTCGTCGGGAGTAGTTACTTAGCCTAAACTTTAAAGGGACGTTTTAGTCTCGTAGGGAGGAAGGATATAGCCCGAGCTCTAGAGGGATATTCTAGTCTCGTCGGGAGGAAGAAATAGCCCTACTAAAAGTACTTCTCTAAACTCGTCGGGAGTAGTTACTTAGCCTAAGCTTAAGAGGAAGTTATTTTAGCTTATCGGGAGTAACTACCTAGTTTAAGCTTAATAAGAAGGATCTTAACTTATTAGAAGGAAGGATATAGCCTAAGCTTTAGAAGGAGGTTCTAGTCTCGTCGAGAGGAAGGAAATAGCCTTATAAAAGGTACCTTCTTAAGTTATCGGAAGTACTTACCTAGCCTAAGCTTAATAGGAGGGATTTAAACTTATCGGGAGTAGTTATTTAGCCTAAGCTCGAGAGGAGGCTATCTTAGATCGATAGGAGTAACTACCTAGCCTAAACTTAATAAGAGGGATCTTAACTCGTCGGGAGGAAGGATATAGCCTAAGCTCTAGAAAGAGGTTCTAGTTTCGTCGAGAGGAAGGAGATAACCTTATAAAAGGTACCTCCTTAACTTATCGGAAGTACTTACCTAGCCCTACTAAAGGTACCTCTCCTAGCTCGTCGGGAGTAACTACCTAGCCTAAGCTTAATAAGAGGGATCTTAACTCGTTAGGAGGAAGGATATAGCTTAAGCTCTAGAAGGAGGTTCTAGTCTCGTCGAGAGGAAGGAGATAACCCTATAAAAGGTACTTCCTTAATTCGTCGGGAGTACTTACCTAGCCCTACTAAAGATGCCTTCCCTAGCTCGTCGGGAGTAACGACCTAGCCTAAGCTTAATAGGAGGGATTTTAACTTATCGGGAGTAGTTACTTAGCCCGAACTCGAAAGGCGAGATCGTAGTACGTCGGTAGGAATAAATAACTTAATAAAAGCTGCCTCCTTAACTCGTCAGGAGCTATAAGCTACGAAATCACACCCTAAGCACTAAACTACTATCGAGGTAGAACTTACTATACCCCCTATAAGGTAAAACTTCCCAAACCCCTTATAGGGCGGAACTTCTCGTATACCCTAAGGGATAAAGTTACCTAGACCTACCTAGGGATAAATATCCTATACTAGTTTATAATAAAGGGAAAATAGCTATAAAAATAGGCGATTTTAACTCGTCGGGAGTAACTACCTGGCCTAAGCTCGAGAGAGGCGATCTTAACTTATCGAGAGTATATTACTACCTAGGATAAGCTCGAGAGGGGAGATAACAGCTTATCGGGAATATAACTAACCTAAGTATAGAAAATAACATCTCGGCTCGTCGGGAGTAACTACCTAGACTAAGCTCGTAAGAGGCGGTTTTAATTTATCGGGAGTAATAATTTGTTATAAGCCTAATAAAAGGTATATCCTTAACTCGTCGGGACTAACCCCTTAGTATAAGCTCTAGAGGGATATTCTAGTCTCGTCGGGAGTAACTACCTAGCCTAAGCTCTAGAGGAGGCTATCTTAGCTCGTTAGGAGCACTTAACTAGCCTTACTAAACTCTTAGCTCGTCGGGAGGAAGGATATAACCTAAGTTCTAAAGGGACGTTCTAATCTCGTCGGGAGGAAAGAGATAGCTTTATAAGGAGTACTATACGGGCTTATCGGGAGTAACTACCTAGCCTAAACTCTAGAGGAGGCGACCTTAGCTCGTCGGGAGTAGCTATCTAAACCGAGCTCGTAAGAAGTAATATAAACTCGTCGGAAGTAATTACTTAGCCTAAGCTTAAGAGGAGGCTATCCCAGCCCGTCGGGAGGAACTACGCGGCCTAAGCTCTAGAGGAAGGTATCTTAGCTCGTAGGGAGGAACTATCTAACCTAAGCTCTAAAGGGACGTATAGATATTATCGGGAGTAAAGGGTAGTTTTATAAAGGGTGCCTCCTTAACTTGTCGGGAGTAAGAAGCTAGTATATACTTAGGAGGAGGCCTTTGTAAACCGTCGAGAGGAACTATAGTAGAACGAATAATATAAGACGAAAGGAATATTTACTAAAGGGTACGAGAGAGATTTAGGTAAGTAAATTACCTCTTTTTTACTTAGAAAACTATAAACTTTCCCTCGCCGTAGACTACTCCTCTCCCGGACTAATATTAATAGAAATAATATACCCCGAAAACCCCTAAGATACGACTTAGAGGCTATAAACACCCGCTATATAGCAAATACCCTTATCTATTTCGCTAACGCCGAGAGAAGCCGTAAAAATAGTAAGGGCTATAACGACGATAGCGCCGAGGATAAACAAAAGAACGGCTAGGGTAATATAAAGGTAGCTTTTATACCTATTGGTATATCTAAGGTCGTTGTCGTCTTAGGTCTCGCTATTACCTTAAGACTCTTTGTTATCTTTAACCTCCTCGTCGTCCTAACTTTTAGTATCTTCTTAACCCTCGTTATTAGCTTAGTCCTTATTATAAGGTTAACCCTCGCTATCGTCTTAGGCCTTATTGTTACCCTAGCCTATAGAAGCGCCTTAGTCCCTATTATTATTATTATACTTAATACGGCCTTATTCCCCGTTATTATCTTAACTTAGGCTGCCGGCCTCGATAACGCCGTCGAAGGTACCTAAACTATACTACTAGCGTTACTTAAGAATATTTATAAGTTCCTATTCTATAATACCGACCTCTACTAAATATTATATTCTCTAGTTAGATAATTAAGATAAGTATCTTAGCTACGGAGTAGCTAAGGTACCGTTATATTACTATAAGAAAGGGACTTATAGCTAATACGTTATAATATTCCTATTCTTCTTACCGTCTTTAAAGATTACGGTTTCGCGGAGAGAATCCGGGGGGAGTAAGGGAGGGGTACGTTAGTAGTACTCCGGGAAACTTAAGGTTATCCCCGGTATAAGTATATTAGAGATAACCTAAAGCTATTATTTGCTTAAGAGCTTAGTAAAGGGTTAAGAGCGAAGGTTAGGGACCGAGGGGCGAGGGACTTACGAGAGTATATATAGTCGAGATAGTTGTAGAAAAGGGTTTATTAGGAATATACCTGCTCTTAGTAACTAAATGTAAAGATAAGACGTATAAATAGCTAGACTTCGTTAACTTAAAGATAGTAAAGCGAAAGGTTACTAAGCGCTTATAGATTTTTAAGTTATAAATTTCTCGCTAGGTTTAAGTTTCTATATAAAGCGTACGGCGAATACTACGTACTCCGCGTAAAGAGTTATAAACGCTACCGGCGTAAACCGTACGCTCCCTAACGAAGGCTACGTAATCCTATCGGAGAGAATAACGAAGGCTATACGCTCCTCGGGGAAGCCTATAAATACTACCGGCGAACGCCGCGTACTACTAGTAAAGGCTACGTACTTCTTAGAAAAGGCTACGTAATCCCTAGCGAAGGCTATACTAGCCTGTAGCTACGGAGGAGGCCGGAGATAGGGGAGTTGAAAAAGAGGAATCTCTTCCTAAAGTCGACTTAACGTACTCCGCGTAGAAGGCTATAAAGGTAGGCGTAAACCGTACGCTTCCCGTCGAAGGCTGTATACTAATAAAGTAGTAGGAGGTATACCGGGGTTAAGAAGTATACGACCGACGTACTCTATATATAAGAACCTTAATACAGCTAAGTAATATAGGCGCTGGATAAAAATATCGACGGGTATTATCCGGAGCCGTAAACTAGCTTAGGGAACCGGGATACGTTTATTTATATAGTAAGTTAATATTATAAACGCGGTATTACGGTTTAATATATCTCTAAGTTAAATATATATAAGTAGCTAGACCGTATAGATAATAGTATCGCTTTTTATTTAATATATTCGGTTTACGATTATATTTAATAGCCTCGTCCGGCTATAATTCGAGATATTTCTAAATATTAGAGTTTATTTAACATAGGTATTAAAGTTCTCGCTATTATACCTATAACGAATAGTTAGCTATAGCTATTATATACTGGAATAACGGGAACCTAACGATATTAACGAAAGGCTTATAGGTAATATTAAAGTAAGTATAACGGATTATTTATCCGAAACTAGGCGCTAAGATAAGGATTTAGCCGGTTCGAGAATCTAAAACGTAAAAAGGATAATAGGAGCGATAATATCGCCCGTACTAACCGCCGTATATAGTACCTATTCGATAACTAACTTTAAGTTTATAAAGCCGATACCGCTACGCGGATACTTTCGTCGGGAATCTTTAGGTTAGTATACGAGCGAAAGGCTGCTCCTAGTAATCGTAAACCTAGGCGTTATATATAGATAAAGAGACTCGGAAACCTAGAGGGCCCTTTACGTATACGACTTTAGGAAGACGGCTAGGATGATAGTAAGCTACTACGGTAGTTATCCCGCTGTAATCTTTATTACTACCGTACGTTCTACCTATTACCGACGAGATTTACTTAAGCGCTATATTCTTATAACTATATCCCTAGCTACCTACCTATATAGTTTTTATCGTCGTCCTCTGCTTAGTAGGTACGGAGGCGACTATCCGTGTTACGTCTAAGTATAGGGGTTTCTACTATATAGTAGGAGGAGAAGCTAGTGATTAGGGCTGCTCCCTCGCTGTACTCTTCTTACAGAGCGACGTACCTTTCCTCCTCGTCTTCTTTAACGTATAGTGCTAAACTAATACTACGGAGGCTTTAAAGAGATGGTATTACTACTATTAATATACGGAGAAGCTATAGGTACTGCCTTAGGGCATCCGCGTTAGTAGTAGATATACGACTTATAACTGGATCGCCCTAGAGGAGTTGTACGACGAGGTTTGCTTATACTAGGCCGTTAAGGTAGTAGATTTCTCTTTAGGATTAATACTACCGACGATACTATACTCTTAAAATAATAAGTAAGTATAGATTTTAATAAAGGTTATAATTTTAAATACGTATATAGCTTCCAACTCTATATTATAGTAGGGGGGAGCGTTATCTCTCTAGGACTAAGTAACTTAGCCTAGGTATAGGAAATATAGGACCTAGCTAGCGTAGTACTACTTAAATTCCTAGAGATATACTATCGTAAGAAACTACCTGGCCTAACCTCGAGACGAGGGACCTAATCTAGTCGCGATAATTAGCCTTACCCTATAAAACGTATATTTCCGGAATCTTTAGGAGTATAGTTAGGCTAAGCTCGAGATAAACCCCTTTAACCTCGTAGCGATAAATATAAGGAACTAATAAGAGGTACCTCTCTTAGCTCGCCGTAACTAACTAAATAGCCGAATCTCGAATAATCTAACCTCGGAGGGAAATAAGGGTTAGCCTTATAAAGGATACCTCCTTAAAACGTCGGAGGTAACTACTTAGCCGGAGTACTAGAGGGAACTATCTTAACTTATCGGTAGGAAAGAGATAGATAAAGCTCGAGAGAGGTAATTATATCTCGTCGGAAGTAGATAGATAGATATATAAAGGTATTACCTTAATACGCCGTAAGTATCTAATAACCTAACCTAAGCTCGAAAGGAGGCTATCTTAGCTCGTCGAAAGGAAGAAATAGCCTTATAAAAGAGGTTATCTTAGCTCGTCGGAAGTAATAGTATAGCCAGGCCTCCTAAGAAGACTATCTCGACTTATCGGGAGTATTTACTAGGCCCGAGCTCCGGAGGGATATTCTAGTTTCGTCGGGAGGAAGTAGATAGCCTTATAAAAGGTACCTCTCTTAACTCGTCGGGAGTAGTTACTTAGCCTAAGCTTTAAAGAAGGCTATCCTAGCTCGTCGATAGGAAGGATATAGCCCTACTAAAGGTACCTCTCTTAACTTATCGGGAGTAGTTACTTAGCCTAAGCTCGAGAGGAGGCTATCTTAGCTCGTCGGGAGGAAGAAATAGCCCTACTAAAGGTAGCTCTCTTAACTCGTCGGGAGTAGTTACTTAGCCTAAGCTTAAGAGAAGGGATCTTAGCTCGTCGGGAGTACTTAATAACCTAGCCTAAACTCGAGAGGAGGCTATCTTAGCTCGTCGGGAGGAAGAAATAGCCTTATAAAAGAGGTTACCCTAGCTCGTCGAGAGGAAGGATATAGCCTAACTACTAGAGAAGGCTATCTATTATAGCTTATCGGGAGTAACTACCTAACCTAAGTTTAATAGGAGGGATCGTAACTACCTAACTTAAGCTTAATAGGAGGGATCGTAACTCGTCGGAAGTATATAACTACCTAGGCTTACTAAAGGTACTTCCCTTAGCTTATCGGGAGTAACTACTTAGCCTATGCCCGAGAGAGGCGATCTTAACTTATCGGGAGCGGCTACTTAGCCTAAGCTCGAGAGAAGGCTATCTTAGCTCGTCGGAAGGAAGAAATAACCCTACTAAAGGTACTTTCTTAACTTATCGGGAGGAAGGATATAGCCTAAGCTCTAGAGGGACGTTCTAGTCTCGTCGGGAGGAAGGAGATAGCCCTATAAAAGGTGCCTCTTAGGTTCGTTAGGAGTAACTACCTAGCCTATACTTGAGAAAGGCGATCTTAACTCGTCGGGAATAGCTATTTGGCTTAAGCTTAAGAGGAAGCTATCTTAGCTTATCGGGAGGAAGAAATAGCCCTATAAAAGAGGCGATCCTAGTTCGTCGGGAGTAACTACCTAGCCTTACTAAAGGTACCTCCTTAACTCGTTAAGAGTAACTACCTAGCCTAAGCTTTATAAGAGGCTATCTCGACTTATCGGAAGTACCTAATAACCTAGCCTAAGCTTAAGAAGAGGCTATCTTAGTTAGTCGGGAGAAAGAAATAGCCCTATAAAAAAGGCTATCCTAGCTCGTCGGGAGTACTTACCTAGCCTTACTAAAGGTACCTCCTTAACTCGTCGGGAGTAACTATTTAGCCTAAGCTTAATAGGAGGGATCTTAACTCGTCGGGAGGAAGGGTATAGCTAAAGCTCGAGAGGAGGCTATTTTAGCTCGTCGGAAGGAAGAAATAGCCTTATAAAAGAGGCTATCCTAGGTCGTCGGAAGTACTTACATAGCCCTACTAAAGGTGCCTCCTAAACTCGTCGGGAGGAAGGATATAGCCTAAGTTCTAGAAAGACGTTCTAGTCTTATCGGGAGGAAGGAGATAGCCTTACTAAAGGTACCTCCTAGGCTTATCGGGAGTAACTACCTGGCCTATACTCGAGAGAGGCGATCTTAACTCGTCGGGAGTAGCTATTTAACCTAAACTTAAGAGGAGGCTATCTTAGATTATCGGGAGGAAGGATATAGCCCTATTAAAGGTACCTCTTTAACTCGTCGGGAGTACTTAACTAGCCTTACTAAAGGTATCTCTCCTAGCTCGTCGGGAGTAACTACCTAGCCTATACTCGAGAAAGGCGATCTTAACTCGTCGGGAGTAATAAGCTACGAAATTACGCCTTAAGCTCTAAATTACTACTAGGGTAGAACTTACTAGACCCTATACGGGGTAAAGCTCTCCGGACTCTCTATAGGGTAGATTTCCCCGGACCCCTAGTAGGGTAGATTTCCCGGACCCCTAGCGGGGTAGATTTCCTAGACCCCTTACGGGGTAGATTTCCTAAACCCTTTATAGGGTAGATTTCCTAAACCCCTTATAGGTAAAACCTCTTAGACCTTCCTATAGGTAGATTTCCTAAACCCCTTACGGGGTAAAGTTTCCCGGACCTCTTACGGTATAGAATTTCCCGTATACCCTAACGGATAGAGTTAGCTAGACCTACCTAGGGATAAATATCTTATACTACTCTATAATAAAGGGAAAATAGTTATAAAAATAGGCGATTTTAACTCGTTAGGAGTAACTACCTAACCTAAGCTTAAGAGGAAGCTATCTCGACTCGTCGGGAGTAACTACCTAGCCTAAGCTCGAGAGAAGCGATTTTAACTTATCGGGAGTAATTACTTAGCCTAAACTTTAAAGGGACGTTCTAGTCTCGTAGGAAGGAAGGATATAGCCCAAGCTTTAAAGGGACGTTCTAGTCTCGTTAGGAGGAAGGATATAACCCTACTAAAGGTACCTCCTTAACTTATCGGGAGTACTTAACTAGCTTTACTAAAGGTACCTCTCTTAGCTTATCGGGAGCTACTACCTAGCCTAAGCTTAATAAGAGGGATCTTAACTCGTCGGGAGTAGTTACTAAGCCTAAGCTTTATAAACGGCTAACTTAGCTCGTCGGAAGGAAGAAATAACGCTACTAAAGGTACCTCTCCTAAGTCGTCGGGAGGAAGGATATAGCCCGAGCTCTAAAGGGACGTTCTAGTCTCGTTAGAAGGAAGGAGGTAGCCCTATAAAAGGTACCTCCTAGGCTCGTCGGGAGTAACTACCTAGCTAATACTCGAGAGAGGTAATCTTAACTCGTTAGGAATAGGTACTTAACCTAAGCTTTAAAGGGACGTTCTAGTCTCGTCGGGAGGAAGGATATAGCCTTACTAAAGGTACCTCCCCTAGCTTATTAGGAGTAACTACTTAGCCTAAGCTTAAAAAAAGGGATCTTAACTCGTCGGGAGTAGTTACTTAGCCTAGGTTTAAGAAGAGGGATCTTAAATCGTCGGGAGTAGGTACTTAGCCTAAGCTCTAAAGGGAGGTTCTAGTCTCGTCGGGAGGAAGAAGATAGCCCTACTAAAGGTACCTCTCTTAGGTCGTCGGAAGGAAGGATATAGCTTAAGCTTTAGAAGGACGTTATAGTCTTATCGGGAGTAGTTACTTAGCCTAAGCTTAAAAGGAGGGATCTTAGCTCGTTAGAAGGAAGGATATAACCTAAGCTTTAGAGGAGGCTATCTAAGCTCGTCAGGAGTACTTAACTAGCCTTACTAAAGGTACTTTTCCTAGGTCGTTAGGAGGAAGGATATAGCCTAAGCTTTAAAGGGACGTTTTAGTCTCGTCGGAAGGTAGGAGATAGCTATATAAAAGATACCTCCTAGGCTTATCGGGAGTAACTACCTAGCCTATACTCGAGAGAGGCGATTTTAACTTATCGGGAGTAGTTACTTAGCCTAAGCTCTAAAGGGACGTTCTAGTCTTATCGGGAGGAAGGATATAACCCTACTAAAGGTACCTCTCTTATCTCGTCGGGAGGAAGGACTTAGCCTAAGCTCTAGAGGGACGTTCTAGTCTCGTCGGGAGGAAGGAGATAGCCTTATAAAAGGTGCCTCCTAGGCTTATTAGGAGTAACTACCTAGCTTATGCTCGAGAGAGGTAATCTTAACTCGTCGGGAGTAGTTATATAGCCTAAGCTCGAGAGGAGGTTATCTTAGCTCGTTAGGAGGAAGAAATAGCCTTATAATAGAGGCTGTCCTAGCTTATCGGGAGGAAGGATATAGCCTAAGCTCTAAAGGAACGTTTTAGTCTTATCGGGAGGAAGGAGATAGCCTTATAAAAGGTATCTCCTAGGCTCGTTAAGAGTAACTACCTAGCTTATACTCGAGAGGAGGCTATCTTAGATCGTAGGGAGGAAGAAATAACCTTACTAAAGGTATCTCCTTAACTCGTTAGGAGTACTTAACTAGCCCTACTAAAGGTAGCTTTCTTAGCTCGTCGGGAGCTACTACCTGGCCTAAGCTTAATAAGAGGGATCTTAGCTCGTCGGGAGTACCTAATAACCTAGCCTAAGCTCGAGAGGAGGCTATCTTAGCTCGTCGGGAGGAAGAAATAGCCTATGCTCGAGAGAGGCGATCTTAACTCGTCGTAAGTAGCTATTTAGCCTAAGCTCGAGAGGAGGCTATCTTAGCTCGTCGGGAGGAAGAAATAGCCCTATAAAAGAGGCTATCCCAGCTTATCGGGAGTAGTTACCTAGCCTATACTTAAGAGAGGCGATCTTAACTCGTTAGGAGGAAGAAATAGCCCTACTAAAGGTAGCTCTCTTAACTCGTCGGGAGTAGTTACTTAGCCTAAGCTTAAGAGGAGGGATCTTAACTTATCGGGAATACTTAATAACCTAGCCTAAACTCGAAAGGAGGCTATCTTAAGTCGTCGGGAGGAAGGATATAGCCTAAGCTCTAGAGGGACGTTCTAGTCTCGTCGGGAGTACTTATATAGCCCTATAAAAGGTACCTCCTTAACTCGTCGGGAGGAAGGATATAGCTTAAGCTTTAAAGGGACGTTCTAGTCTCGTCGGGAGGAAGGAGATAGCCCTATAAAAGGTACCTCTTAGGCTTATCGGGAGTAACTACCTAGCCTATACTCGAGAGAGGCGATCTTAACTCGTCGGGAGCAGCTACTTAGCCTAAGCTCGAGAGGAGGCTATCTTAGCTTGTCGGAAGGAAGAAATAGCCCTATAAAAGAGGTTATCCTAGCTTATCGGGAGGAAGGATATAGCCCGACCTCTAGAGAAAGCTATTATAGCTCGTCGGGAGGAAGGATATAGCCTAAGCTTAACAGGAGGGATCTTAACTCGTTGGGAGGAAGGGTATAGCCTAAGCTCGAGAGGAGGCTATCTTAGCTCGTCGGGAGGAAGAAATAGCCCTATAAAAGAGGCTATCCTAACTCGTCGGGAGGAAGGATATAGCCTAAGCTCGAGAGTAGGCTATCTTAGCTCGTCGGGAGGAAGAAATAGCCCTACTAAAGGTGCCTCTCTTAACTCGTCTGGAGTAGTTACTTAGCCTAAGCTTTATAAGAGGCTATCTCGACTCGTCGGGAGAACCTAATAACCTAGCCTAAGCTCGAGAGGAGGCTATCTTAGCTCGTTAGAAGGAAGAAATAGCCCTATAAAAGAGGCTATCCTAGCTCGTCGGAAGTACTTACCTAGCCTTACTAAAGGTACTTCCTTAACTCGTCGGGAGGAAGGATATAGCCTAAGCTTAATAGGAGGGATCTTAACTTGTCGGGAGGAAGGGTATAGCCTAAGCTCGAGAGGAGGCTATCTTAGCTTGTCGGGAGGAAGAAATAGCCCTATAAAAGAGGCTATCTTAGCTCGTCGGGAGGAAGGATATAGCCCGACCTTTAGAGAAGGCTATTAAAGCTCGTCGGGAGTAACTACCTAACCTAAGTTTAATAAGAGGGATCGTAACTTATCGGAAGTATATAACTACCTAGCCCTACTAAAGGTACTTCCCCTAGCTCGTCGGGAGTAACTACCTAACCTATACCTAAGAGAGGCGATCTTAACTTATCGGGAGTAGTTACTTAGCCTAAGCTTTACAGGAGGTTATCTTAACTCGTCGGAAGGAAGAAATAGCCTATACTCGAGAGAGGCGATCTTAACTCGTCGGGAGTAGCTACTTAGCCTAAGCTCGAGAGGAGGCTATCTTAGCTCGTTAGGAGGACTTAACTAGCCCTACTAAAGGTACCTCTCTTAGTATATCGGAAGTAACTACCTAGCCTATACTCGAGAGAGGCGATTTTAACTTATCGGGAGCGACTACCTAGCCGAAGCTTAATAAGAGGGATCTTAACTTATCGGGAGGAAGGATATAGCCCGAGCTCTAAAGGTATATTCTAATCTCGTCGGGAGTAGTTAATAGGCCTAAGCTTTACAGATAGCTAACTTAGCTCGTCGGAAGGAAGAAATAGCCCTATAAAAAAGGCTATCTTAGCTTACCGGAAGGAAGGATATAGCTAGAGCTCCAGAGGGACGTTCTAGTCTCGTCGGGAGGAAGAAGGTAGCTCTACTAAAGGTACTTCCCCTAGCTCGTCGGGAGTAACTACCTAGCTAATACTTAAGAGAGGCGATCTTAACTCGTCGGGAGTAGGTACTTAGCCTAAGCTTTAGAAGGATATTCTAGTCTTATTAGGAGGAAGGATATAGCTCTACTAAAGGTACCTCCCCTAGCTCGTCGGGAGTAACTACCTAGCCTAAGCTTAAAAGGAGGGATCTTAACTTATCGGGAGTACTTATATAGCCCTACGAAAGGTACCTCTCTCAGCTTATCGGGAGGAAGGATATAGCTTTACTAAATATACCTCTCCTAGCTCGTCGGGAGCAACTACCTGGCCTATACTTAATAGGAGGGATCGTAACTCGTCGGGAGTATATAACTACCTAGCCCTACTAAAGGTACCTTTCCTAGCTCGTCGGGAGTAACTACCTAGCCTAAGCTTAATAGGAGGGATCTTAACTCGTCGGGAGGAAAGATATAACCTAAGCTTTAAAGGTATATTCTAATCTCGTCGGGAGTACTTAACTAGCCCTACTAAAGGTATCTCTCTTAGCTCATCGGGAGCTACTACCTAGCCTAAGCTTAATAAGAGGGATCTTAACTCGTTAGGAGTACCTAATAACTTAGCTTAAGCTCGAGAGGAGGCTATCTTAGCTTATCGGGAGGAAGAAATAACCCTACTAAAGGTAGCTCTCTTAACTCGTCGGGAGCACCTAATAACCTAGCCTAAACTCGAGAAGAGGCTATCTTAAGTCGTCGGGAGGAAGGATACGGCCTAAGCTTTAAAGGGACGTTCTAGTCTTATCGGGAGTACTTATATAGCCCTATAAAAGGTACCTCCCAGGCTCGTCGGGAGGAAGGATATAGCCTAAGCTCTAGGGGGACATTCTAGTCTCGTCGGGAGGAAGGAGTAGCCTAATAAAGGGTACCTCCTTAGCTTATCGGGAGTAACTACTTAGCCCTACTAAAGGTACCTCCTTAACTCGTCGGGAGGAAGGATATAGCCTAAGCTCTAGAGGGACGTTTTAGTCTCGTCGGGAGGAAGGAGATAGCTTTATAAAAGGTACCTTCTTAACTCGTCGGGAGTACTTAACTAGCCTTACTAAAGGTACCTCTCCTAGCTCGTCGGGAGTAACTACCTAGCCTATACTTAAGAAAGGCGATCTTAACTCATCGGGAGTAATAAGCTACGAAATTACGCCTTAAGCTTTAAACTATTACTAGGGTAGAACTTACTAGACCCTATACGGGGTAAAGCTCCCCGGACCCCTTACGGGGTAGATTTCCTAGACCTCCTATAGGGTAGATTTCCTAGACTCCTTATAGGTAAAACTTCCTAAACCCCCTATAGGTAGATTTCCTAAACCCCTTACGGGGTAGATTTCCCAGACCTCCCTGTAGGTAGATTTCCTAAACCCCCTACGGGGTAGAGTTTCCCGGACCCTTTACGGTACGGAATTTCCCGTATACCCTAACGGATAGAGTTAGCTAGACCTACCTAGGGATAAATATCCTATATTACTCTATAATAAAAGGAAAATAGCTATAAAAATAGGCGATCTTAACTCGTCGGGAGTAACTACCTAACCTAAGCTTAAGAGGAAGTTATCTCGACTCGTTAGAAGTAACTACCTAGCCTAAGCTCGAGAGAGGCGATTTTAACTCGTCGGGAGTAACTACCTAACCTATACTTAATAAGAGGGATCGTAACTCGTCGGAGTATATAACTACTTAGTCCTACTAAAGGTACTTCCCTTAGCTCGTCGGGAGTAACTACCTAGCCTATACTCGAGAGAGGCGATTTTAACTCGTCGGGAGTAGTTATTTAGCCTAAGCTTTATAGGAGGCTATCTTAACTCTTTAGAAGGAAGAAATAGCCTTACAAAAGAGGCTATCCTAGCTCGTCGGGAGGAAGGATATAGCCCTACTAAAGGTGCCTTACCTAGCTCGTTAGGAGTACTAAACTAGCCCTACTAAAAGTGCCTCTCTTAGCTCGTCGTAAGCTACTACCTAGCCTAACTTTAATAAAAGGGATCTTAACTCGTCGGGACTAACGTTCTGGTATAAGCCCTAGAGGGATATTCTAGTCTCGTTACAGGAAGGAGATAGCCTTATAAAAGGTACCTCCTAGGCTTATCGGGAGTAACTACCTAGCCTATACTTAATAGGAGGGATTTTAACTCGTCGGGAGGAAGGATATAGCCCGAGCTTTAGAGGTATATTCTAATCTCGTCGGGAGGAAGGATATAGCCCTACTAAAGGTACCTTCCCTAGCTCGTCGGGAGTAACTACCTAGCTTAAGCTTAATAGGAGGGATCTTAACTCGTCGGGAGGAAGGGTATAGCCTAAGCTCGAGAGGAGGTTATCTTAGCTCGTTAGGAGGAAGAAATAGCCCCGTAAAAGAGGTTATCTCGACTCGTTAGGACTTATCTACCTAGTCTAAGCTCTAGAATAACCTTATCGACTCGTCGGGAGTAATAATATAGCCTAAGCTCGAGAAGGCTATCTCGGCTCGTCGGGAGAAGCTACTTAGTCCTAACGTTAAGGGCCGATCTTAGCTTATCGGGGGGCTTAGTTATCTAATAGACTTAAGCTTTACGGTAAAAGCTCTAGTAACTCCTCTAGTATAGGCTTTAGTAGTATAGTAATAAACCTTTAACGTTCTTCGAATCTAATAGCAGGGTAGAAGGTACCGAATAATACTTAAACGGGTACTAAACTAAAGTAACTACCTTACCCGATATAGCTATACCTTATTTAGTTTACTACTATAAACGGCGATTTTACGTATAGTACTAGTATTCGGTACCTATACTCGAAAAATAATTAAGCGAATACCTTTAAATAAGTTAAAATAATATATATATAATATAGTAAAACCTATATAATAGGGTAGACGTAATATATACGAAAAACGTACTAACGTTACGATAAGGAATAGGTATACGAAGCCCTATCGTCTTTGAAATTTAGGGAACTTAGGGCTTAAGATATCGGTCGCTGGTTGAATATAACGATTTGGCGTATATCGATTGTTTTTCTTAGCGTTGATGTTCTTGTAGTGGGAATCTTAAAAAGGGGTCCGGGATACTATCCCGGAGAGGTCGGGGGAAGGAGATAACCTATTTTAGCGTACTTAGCGTACTTAGGACTTTACTTTTGGCCTACTTTTAGGTAGGGCGGGTTTCCCGGACCCTGATTAGACGTAAACTTCGAAAATCTATAATGACCCTATACCTTAGTGTGGGTTAAAGTATAGGGGTATTAGTCTCTGCCCGTTAGTTATTACCCGTTTATTCGTATTCTTTCCTATTTATAGTTTTTATCTTTAGTACTTCCTTCTTTATTTTTTTAATCCTATATTCTCTATATATAGATAGGATAAATAAAGTTCGTACGCGTATAAGAACCCCTTCTTGTATTTATAAAATAACTAATCTACTACCCCTTTAATCTTACTTTCTACCTCTTAGTATAACTCGTTACCTACCTCTCTCTAACCTCTCTATAACCTCGACCCGACCCTTTAACTTAGCGTTTCCTCTATCGTCCTCTTACGATGTTAATATAACTCTTTAATCTACCTTCGCCCGTAATATTCTTTTAGCGAACCCTATCTACCTTCTATACTAACCCTTTACCGACTCTCGTTACTTTAATAGTTAACTCTTAGTTAAATATCTACTAGTCGACTAAGGGGCGCTAGCCTATTATAATATATATATCTTACTTATATTTTACAGGAATATTATATCTAATAATCTAATCTAGGACTAGCCCGTCTAAGTATAACTCTACCGAGTTTTTAAGTAATATATCTCTCCGGTACTTACTTCTCTAGTACTCGTATTTCTAAGGTTCTTAGAATAAGGTAACTAAGGTTATTACGGTTATTGTTAATAAGAACTTTCTCGTCTAGCTCCGTTATACCGAGTTAAAGCTACCTAACTAAGCTCTCTTTAGCGGAGAGAACCGAGTCTTATCGCCCTTAACCTTCGATAACGCCGCCCGGGCCGACTATAATTTACCTCTAGGTAAACTATTCGCTAAGGTTTAGGATATTCGGCGTTACAACTTTAAGAAGTATATTTAAGATGCTATTATAACCTATATCCTAAATCCGGCTAAGTTTAATAAGGGTAATAGAACTCCTTATACTAACTACTAGGAGGGTAAAAACTTAATAGTCTTTCTATCCTACTACTAGGTTAATACCTTAATATCGAAGGGATATAGTAACTATATCTTATAGTAGAAGGATAAGACTTACTCTTATAAAGGTCCTACCCTAGCCGCTAACTAGGATATTTTAGGGTAGTAGGAGATATTATAAGGAGAAGGGGACTATCCGTAAACTACCTAGGTTTACTAGCCCTTAGCTATAAAGCTAAGTTAACCGGATAGTAAAGTAGAGGGTAAATTTAGGGATACCCGGGAAACATTTTAGTAGTTTCGGAAGGATAGAATATAATTAGCTTAGGTACTCTAAATAGATAGGAGAGAGTTATTAAATACTATTACTACGTCCTCCTTAGTTCCCTGTAAGAGTTAGGCCGGTATTTATAGCGATAATAATAACGTATTACAGAGTTAGTAGCTTTAGGCGAGGATAAGAACTAAGGCGGTAATAATAACGGCTTTAAGTAAGGGCGAGACTTAAGGCGGCGATAAGGGCGGCTCTAGGTAAGGGTAATATCTAAGGCGGTAATAATAATAGCTTTAGGTAAGGGCGATACCCGAGGCGGTAATAATAACGGCTCTAGGTAAGGGCGAGGCCCGGGGTAGTAATATAGGCGGCTTTAGGAGAGGACGAGACCCGGGGCGGTAATAGGGGCGGCTATAGGTAAGGCCGAGGTCCGAGGCGGTAATAATAACGGCTCTAGATAAGAGCGAGGCCTAGGGTAGCGATAAGGGCGGCTTTAGATAAGAGCGAGGCCCGGGGCGGTTATAAGGGCGGGTCTAGGTAAGGGCGATACCCGAGGCGGTAATAATAGTAACTCTAGGTAAGGGTGATACCCGAGGCGGTAATAATAACGGCTCTAGGTAAGGGTAAGGCCCGGGGTAGTAATATAAGCGGCTTTAGGAGAGGACGAGACCCGGGGCGGTAATAGGGGTAGCTTTAGGTAAGGCCGAGGTCCGAGGCGGTAATAATAACGGCTCTAGATAAGGGCGAGGCCTAGGGTAGCGATAAGGGTAGCTCTAGATAAGGGCGAGGCCCGGGGCGGTTATAAGAGCGGGTTTAAGTAAGGGCGATACCCGAGGCGGTAATAATAATAGCTCTAGGTAAGGGTAGGGCCCGGAGCGGTAATAAGGGCGGCTTTAGGTAAGGCGCCCGAGGCGGTAATAATAGTAGCTTTAGGAGAGGACGAGACCCGGGACGGTAATAGGGGTAGCTTTAAGTAAGGCCGAGGCCCGAGACGGTAATAATAATAGTTCTAGGTAAGGCCGAGGTCCGAGGCGGTAATAATAGCGGCTTTAGATAAGGGCGAGGCCCGGGGCGGGGATAAGGGCGGCTCTAGATAAGGGCGAGGGCTAGGGCGGTTATAAGGGCGGCTTTAGGTAAGGGCGATACTTAAGGCGGTAATAATAGCGGCTTTAGGTAAGGGCGAGGCCTAGGGCGGTAATAGGGGCGGCTTTAGGTAAGATACTTAAGGCGGTAATAATAACGGCTTTAGGAGAGGACGAGACCCGGGATAGTAATAGGGGCGGCTTTAGGTAAGGCCGAGGCCTGAGGCGGTAATAATAACGGTTCTAGGAGAGGCCGAGGTCCGAGGCGGTAATAATAGCGGCTTTAGATAAGGGTAAGGCCCGGGGTAGCGATAAGGGCGGCTTTAAATAAAAGCGAGGCCTAAGGCGGTTATAAAGGCGGGTCTAGGTAAGGGCGATACCCGAGGCGGTAATAATAGCGGCTCTAGGTAAGGGTAGGGCCTGGGGCGGTAATAGGGGTAGCTTTAGGTAAGGCGCCTAAGGCGGTAATAATAGCGGTTCTAGGAAAGGACGAGACCCGGGGCGGTAATAGGGGCGGCTTTAGGTAAGGCCGAGGCCCGAGGCGGTAATAATAGTAAGGCCCGAGGTAGTAATAATAAACCTACCGCGGAGTTAGAAGCTATAGGTACGGGCGAGGCCGGCGATAATAGCCTTCGTTTCCGATACTTCTTAATACTTACCCTACTATACGTAAAATCGAGCCCTATAGTAACCTTAGGAAATAGCCGCGCTATAAAAGGGAAACTTAACCGGATTAAAGATAGTAGTAGTATAATAAGATTATTTAGCCGCGGACTTGCCCTAAGACTACTAGAGCTCCTATCTCTATATATAAGACTACTAGAGCTTTAATCCTCGCCCCCCCCCCCCCGCCTACTTTATATATACGTAGCTATCCTAGTATTTAGTATAAATCGCGAGGGCGTAACTAAAGTAAGCGAATCGAGTACGCTAGTACTGTAGAGTCGTTACTTAGTATAGGATTAGTTATTACTAACCGCGCTAGCGAGTATAACCTATATAACGCTCGCTCTAGGGGAGGGACTTTGTAATATAAGTTACGATAAGTTTCTATAGGTAGAATTATTTATATACGTACTCGTAAGGCACGGTTAAATAAAGCCTCGTAGCCGTACCTATGCTAGATCTTATATACTAGATAACTCCGGAATTCGCGGTATTAAGATTACGGCGAGGTATCGAATTCGCCGAACGGTTCGAAGCGCTAGTTTAGAAATAGGTTAGTTACTACGACTTCTACGATATTAGTTAGTAGGTAGATTGTACTAAGGAAAGTACTAGGGGTATCTTACCTAGGAAGAATCCAGTAAAGATTACCTTAAATAAGTTACGGCGGTATCTATAGTTAAAGGAGTTCCTCGAGTGTAACTAATCCCCGATATCTACGCCGGTCTTATATATATTATAGTATAAGGTAACCGGCGGTAGTATAACTAGCATCGGTATATTATTACTAAAGACCTCCCTTGTCGTACCGACCTTTTACGGACGAAGGCGCTAGACTAGAATTAGCCGCTTAAACCTATCATACTAAATCGAATAGAAGTTAATAATCTTACGACCCTTAACTAACTAGGCTATAGCTCCCTCTTCCCAGTAAGAGGACGGTCCCCCTATATAACCTTGTACGGTAATAACTATAGTATAGGTCTGGCCGAAGGGTATATATTCCTTCTTCTTATCCGTCTCTTTTAACTATCGTAACTCTCGGGGGTACCTTGTCTTATTAACCGTACTAGTTAAAGTAACTCTATACTTCCTTAAGAAGATACCTAGCCCCGTAGATATAAATTTATTATTAGTATAATAGTAGTATACTAAGTTAAGGGGGGGAGGTAAGAGGCCGCGGACTAAGTAGGCGATAAGGGCTTATATAATATATAAGCTACCCTATAAGTTGGAAATTAGTATAGTACTACGGAGCTTTAGCGGCTAGACTTACCTACTTAGCTTTATTAATACTAACTAAACCCTTCCCCTTTTTACCTCCCTCGTACTATACCTAGTTTAAAAAGTATCTAGCGTTATTATAAACCTAAACCTTTACACCTTTAGGGACCGGCTTATAAGGGAGTGTAACGATAATCTTACTTTGGCTGGATTCGTCGATAATCTTCTCGTCGACGGCGATATTCTAACTAAAGCGCCGCTACTTCTAGGCTATCTCGAGAAAGTAGTCGTTTAACTCTATAACCTTATCCTAAAAGGATAGGTTAGAAGCTCGGTAAATACTATCCTATATATAGAATCGCTCTATTAGTATCTTAAAATAGTCGAAAGGTATCTATACGCTAATATAGTAAAGTAGGTTCTTCGGATCCGTTTTCCAGAAGGTACGAAGCTCGCTCTTATAATGTATACCGATGTAGAGTATATATGTAAATAGAATATAGAGTTCCGTAGCGTAAGTTAAAGTCTAGTAGCGTTAACGGATCTCGTCCTACGGAACTATACGCTCGTTAGTTTACTATACCTATTATTCGACTATCTCGTAAGGGAAGTAGGTTTAAAAGATAGAGAGGATAGTTATAATACCTTAGGTGTTAACTTAGCGTTCGAAAAAAAGGCCGTTAAGCGATCGGAACTTAGGAAGAGGGTCCCTCCTTAGCTAATAGAAAGAGCCTTTATCGAAGAGGAGATTACAGGGCTCGTAGTCGACGACGATATTATCTCCTAGCTAGATATTAGTAGTTACTAGTAGCTAGGGAGAGTAGGGAGGTACTTACTACTATCTAGTACGTTATCTAGTACCTCGCCGCCGAGGCGGAATAACGCGTCGGGAAAGGCGCCTTACCGTATAAATTCGCCTTCGGCTTTAAGGCTGTAGGGATATCGTACTAATAGCCGGGGGGGTATCTCGATAAAGGGGAGGAAAGGCGGTAGCTAATTTAATTAGGTAAATAAGGTCCGAGGGTAGGGAAATATAACCCTAAAAGAGTAGAAGGTAGCCGTAGCCGTAAAAAGGAGCCGAAATAAGTATCTAGAACTATAGTTCTAAGAGGTAGCGGAACGAAAGAAATTAAAGGAAAGATACGCTAGTATTATTAGAGTAGAATACTATAGACCTAAATAATAGGTCTAATCCCTACTAAATAGTAGGTATTTAGTACCTCCTCGGGACTATAAGCGCTTAGTTAAAGGTAGTTAAGTTAGTAAGGGTTATTTAGTAAGCGGTATATAAGTCTAGTAAGCCTATAAATATATTTATAAGGTAGTAACTTTTAGGGGGGGTTTAAAGGCTAAAGGGATCAACCCCTTACTTAGTATTTAGCCTTTATAGGTACTTTAAGCTACTAGAGACCTTAGAGACCCCTGTAACACTAGGTATAGTATAGGCCTAAGGCGGTAATAATAGTAAGGCTTAAGTTAGTAATAATTACCTACCGTAAAGGCGGCGACGATAGTAAGGGCGAGGCCCGAGGCGGTAATAATAGTATACTATAGAGTTAGCGGCTCTGGGCGCGTATAAGGCGTAAGGCGGCGACGATAGCGGCTCTGGGCGCGTATAAGGCTTAGGGCGGCGCCGGGGTAGTACCCGGGGGCGCTACGGCGATAGGATAGTACCCGGGAGGAGCGGCGGGGGGCTATAGCGACGGGGTAGTACCCGGGGCGCTACGGCGATAAGGTAGTACCTAAGGGCGTTACGGCGACGGGACGGCGTTAGGGTAGTACCTAGGGGAGCTACGGCGACAGGGTAGTACCTAGGGGGGGTAGCGGGGGGCGCTACGGCGCCGAAGCGGTATCCGGGACGTTACAGCGATAAGGTAGTACCCGGAGGCGCTACGGCGATAGGGCGGCGCTAGGGTAGTACCTAGGGGGGCTACGGCGCTAGGGTAGTACCTAGGGGGGCGATAGCGATAAGGTAGTACTTAGGGGGGCTATAGCTCTAGGGTAATACCTAAGGGGGGCGGCGGGAGGCGTTACGGCGCCGAAGTAGTACCCGGAGCGTTACGGCGACGGGGCGGCGCTAGGGTAGTACCTAGGGGGGCTACAGCGATAGGGTAATAGTTATAAGGGGCTATAGCTCCGGGGTAGTACCTAGGGGGGGCGGCGGGGGGCGTTACGGCGCCGAAGCGGCACCCGGGGCGTTACGGCGATAAGGTAGTACCTAAGGGCGTTATAGCGATAGGGCGGCGCTAGGGTAGTACCTAGGAAGACTACGGCGACGGGGTAGTACCCGGGGGGGGCGGCGGGGGGCGTTACGGCGCCGAAGCGGTACCCGGGGCGCTATAGCGATAGGGTAGTACCCGGGGGGAGCGGCGGGGGGCTACGGCGATAGGGTAGGGCTACGGCGATAGGGTAGTACCTAAGGGTAGCTAAGGTAAAGAAGTTAAAGGGCGCTATAAGGGTAGAGAAGGCTATAAATTAAGTTAATAGGTAATATACCTTCGGCTAACGGCCGGGGCGGTACTTAGGGGGGGGCGGCGCCGGGGTAGTACCCGTTAAATACGGCCTATAAAGATTATCGTCGCTAGGTAAAGAAGCTAAAGGGCGTTACGAGGGTAGAGAAGGCTAAAAGTAGGTTAATAGGTAGTATACCTCTAGATAACGGCCGGGGCGGTACTTAGGGGGACCGGCGCCGGTATAGTATCTACCGAATACGGCCTGTAAAGATTATCGTCGTTAGGTAAAGAAGCTAAAGGGCGCTACGAGGGTAGAGAAGGCTAAAAGTAAGCTAATAAGTAGCGTACCTTTAGCTAACGGCCGGGGCGGTACCTAAGGGGATTAGCGCCGGTACGGCACCCGCCGAATATAGCTTATAAAGATTATTATCGTTTTATTTAAGATTTACTAAAGGGTAGCGCTAGGGTAGTACCCGGGGCCGTTACGGCGACGGGGTAGCGCTAGGGTAGTACCTAAGGGGGCTACGGCGATAGGGTAATACTTAAGGGGGCTATAGCTCCGGGGTAGTACTAAGGAGGGCGGTAAGGGGCGTTATAACGCCGAAGCGGTACTTAAGGCGCTATAGCGATAGGATAGTACCCGGAAGGGGCGGCTAGAGGCTACGGTTCGATAAGGCGTATCTAAGGTACTTAGTTATATAGTATAGGGATATAGTATAGTCGAGGGGGTATATTTAGTTACCGCGAGTCGATTTTTAAAATTTCCTATACTAAACTAGGAAAAAAAGTTCGAATCCTAGACCTTCGGGCGGATATAGCGCGCGGGTACCTATACCTATACCGGCTAGTCTTTAAGGGGGGAGTAAGGTAGAGGGCTCCTCCGGGGAGTTAGGGCCTAGACTTAGTAATAGGTTCTAGGAGCTAGGGAAAGTTAATTTATTACTAAGACTATTACTTAGGTAACTATTATAAGGAGATGTAATACCCTAAAGGTCCTAGAGTAAGGTTAGCTAGAAGGTTTAGTATATATTAAGCGCCTAGCTAGTTTATAGTAATATAGGCTTTATACCTAATTTAGAATATCCCCTACTTAAGTACCGCCCTATAGTCTACTAGAGGTGATTACTACTTAGGGGATATCGTACCGCCGAGCCTAATTCGACCTAGTTATTTAAGTAAGGTAGCGCTAAAGCGAGGCCTTTAATTAATAATCTTAGGTAGCGTATTCGTAGGTCGGGGAGAGTAATTATTAGAAGGGTCTTCTAAAGGTAGTTATTAGCGTATTTCGGGGGTTACGGGTACTACTAAATAGTAGTCGGGGGGTACTAAGGATAACGGGCCTTAGGGGGTAGCTCGGTACTAAGGGGACTTCTCGAAGTAACTACTAGCCTTTAAGTAGGCGAGAGCGTTAAGGGAATAAATCGTAAAGGTTGTTAGTATACTAAGAGATCTTCTTAAGGTATCTACCGACCTTTAAAAAGGTAAGGGCGCTAAGGGTATTAAGGGCGGCGGCGTTAAGGGTACTTTTTAAAGTTACTACTAACCCTAGGGTAGATCCTAAGGGGAGGATGTAGTACGGGGGATAATACGGTATCGCCGCTAACTTTATCTAGGGTAGGTAGCTATAGCTATTAAACCTAGGCGTAGGGGAGGGTAAGGGCGAGGGTAAGAGTACCGGGGGCGTTAAGGGTACCGACGGCGTAATATTAGCCGGTACTCGAGACGACGGTCTTATTATACCCGGGAGTATATAATCGTTAAAGGTAGCTAAGGCGAGTATCCGGTAATAAAAGCTTATCTATAAGGTATAAAAATAGTTCTAAGGATATTAAGAAAACTACTATAGTTTTAAGGCGCCTTACTAAGGGCGTTAAGGGTACTAAGGGTGGCGGCGTTAAGGGTACTTCCTAAAGTTACTACTAACCCTAAGGTAAATCCTAAGGGGAGGATATAGTATAGGGGATAATACGGTATCGCCGCTAACCCTATCTAGGGTAGGTAGCTATAGCTACTAAACCTAAGCGTAGGGGAGGGTAAGGGTAAGGGTAAGAGTACCGGGGGCGCTAAGGGTACCGACGGCGTAATATTAGCTAGTACTCGAGATAACGGTCTTATTATACCCGGGAGTATATAATCGTTAAAGGTAGCTAAGGCGAGTATCCGGTAATAAAAGCCTACCTATAAGGTATAAAAATAGTTTTAAGGATACTAAGAAAACTATTATAGTTTTAAGGCGCCTTACTAAAAAGGATTTAGGTATAGAGTAACGGAGAACCCTCCCCTTAAAATATAGGGTTTAACGGGTTCGTAGATAGATAGACTTAGTAGGTTTTAATATAGAGTAATAGAGCCCTCCCCTTAAAATACGGGGTTTTAACGGGTTTATAGATAAAAGAACTAACCGGTCTCGATAACGCCCTCCTGAAAAGGGGTTAGGTATAAATTATTAGAGATATCGGAAGCCCTCCCCCTATATTCGCGGGGGTTTAACGGGTTTAAGAAGCCCTTACCTTATAATTTAGGGGTTTTAATAGGTTTAGTTAAAGGGCTTTTAATTAGCTAAGGATTCGTAGTAGAAGAGTTAGCTCTATAAGGGGAGTGTAAAGGTAGACCTAGGAGAATAACTCTCCCGGCTTTATACTTCCGTTAGGGTCCTCGTAGAATAAACTATCCCTAAATTTCTTAAAAGCCGGGGCCGGTAGGGCCTTAGTTAAGCTATCGGCTTTTATATCCTTAGTAGGTATATATTTAAAGATAACCTTAGAGTAAGAGAACGAGTTACTTAAGATATAGAAGAGTATCTTAGAGGGGTATATAGAGTGGCTAGAGGAGCTAGAAAGGAAAGAGCTAGATAAAGTTATAGCCCGTTTCGAAGCTATCGAGAATAAGGTAAAGGAGGTAGAAAAGGGTAAAAAAGGAGTAATATAAGACTATACTATATATAGCTTATTCGGGGAGCGGTAAGGGGCTATAGCGACAGGGTAATACCTAGGAAGCCTATGGCGATAAAGTAGTAGCCTAGTAACCCTAAGGTTACTAAGATATTAATACTTAATAGCTATAGCGACGGGGTAGTACCTAGGGTACGGTAAGAAGCTACGGTAATATAAAGGTATTTCCCTAAAATATCTTTAAAGAATAACGAAACTTAGCTAAGGAGTATATATATATTAGGATCGTATCGAGTAATAATTTAAAAAGCTATAATACTTTAAACCTTAATCCCTTAAAGTTCCCTAAAATATCTTTTAAGAATAACGAAACTTAGCCGAATAGTATATATATATTAGGACGGTATCGAGTAATATTTTAGAAAGCTATACTACTTTAAACTTTAATCCCTTAGGCTTCCTTAAATTATCTTTTAAGAATAACTAGACTTAGCTAAATAGTATATATATATTAGGATAGTATTAAGTAATATTTTAAGAAACGATATTACTTTAAACGTTAATTCCTTAAGGTTTCCTAAAATATCTTTCGAGAATAATTAGACTTAGCTAAATAATAAATTTATATTAAAACGGTATTAAATAATACTACTAAAGGGTTAGTATTAGCTAAGGCGGCGCCCGGAGGCGTTATAGCGATAGGGTTATAGCTAGGGGGAGCGGTAGGGGGCTACGGCGATAAGGTAGTACCCGGGGGGGCTATAGCGATAGGGTAGTACCTAGGGGGGGTAGTAGGAAGTTACGGCGATAGTATAGTACCCGGACTATTTATAACGGCCTTAAACTATTTACTATAGCTTACTAGGCTTTACGCTTAATTAGCCGTAACGCCGGTAACGACCCTTTTTATATTTTAAAGCTCTTCGACCGCTTATATACGCTGTAAAACCCTAATAGCCTCCTACTTAATACTATAACTTACGGCGGGGGGCTACGGCGATAAGGTAGTACCCGGGGAGGCTACGGCGATAAGGTAGTAGCTTAGTAACTCTAAGGTTACTAAGACCTTAATACTAAGTAGCTTAGTATCCTTAAAATTACTAAGACTTTAATACTTAGTAGCTTAGTAACCTTAAGGTTACTAAGATAGTACCTAGGGCGCTATAGCGATAAGGTAGTACCCGGGGGGGCGGCGGGGCGTTATAGCGATAATATAATACCTAGGAGGGCTATAACGATAAAGTAATACCTAAGGGGTATAGCGGAGGGTTACAGTAATATAAAGGGGTTTCCTTAAAATATCTTTTAAGAATAACGAAACTTAGCCGAATAGTATATATATATTAGGATAGTATCGAGTAATATTTTAAAGAGCTATACTACTTTAAACCCTAATCCCCTAGAGTTCCCTAAAATATCTCTCGAGAGTAACGAAACTTAACCGAATAGTATATATATATTAGGACGGTATTAAGTAATATTTTAGAAAGTTATACTACTTTAAACTTTAATCCCTTAGGCTTCTTTAAAATATCTTTTAAGAATAACTAAACTTAGCCGAATAGTATATATATATTAGGATAGTATTAAGCGATATTTTAAGGAATAATACTACTTTAAATATTAATCTTTTAGGGTTTTCTAAAATATTTTTCGAAAATAATTAAACTTAGCTAAATAGTAAATTTATATTAGGATAGTATCGAATAATACTATTAAAGGGTTAGTACTAGCTAGGGCGGTACCCGGGGGCGTTACGGCGATAAGGTAGTATCTAGGGGGGGGGTAGTAAGAGGCTACGGCGATAGGGTAATACCCGGAAGGGTAGCGCCGGGGTAGTACCCGGGCGGTACTCGGGGTATAGGTTATTAATATCTACCCGATTAACTAGTTTAAAGGTCCTAACGACTCCGGAAGGTACTTATTTATCCGATAGTTTTATATAGTAGAAGAAAGAAGGTAGGTAACGTTATAGCCGAATTATTTCCGGAAAGCGCTTATTTATCCGATAGTTTTATATAGTAGAAGAAAGAAAGTAGGTAACGCTATAGCCGAACTATCTCCGGAAGGCGCCTATTTATCCGATAGTTCTATATAGTAGAAGAAAGAAGGTAGGTAATACTATAGCCGAACTATTTATAATATACTAACGACCGGAAGAAACTTAAGTATAAGGTTAAAGATATACTACTTATCCCGTTTTCCGATACCCTAGATATACCTACGGAACCTATTAAGGTTATTCGTATTTTTAAGTAAACTAGTAAAAGTAATATATTAGTAGTACTTAAAGGGGGCGGCAGGGTATTACAGCGATAATATAGTACCCGGGTAAGCTATAGCGACGGTATAGTACTTAAGGGGGCTTTTATAGCGATAGGGTAGTACTTAAAGGGTATAACGAAGGGCTATAATAATATAAAAAGGTTTCCTTAAAATATCTTTTAAGAATAATAAAACTTAGTTAAATAATATATATATATTAGGATAATATCGAGTACTAATTTAAAGAGCTATAATACTTTAAACCCTAATCCCCTAAAGTTCCCTAAAATATCTCTCGAGAATAACGAAACTTAGCCGAATAGTATATATATATTCGGACAATATCGAATAATATTTTAGAAAGCTATACTATTTTAAACCCTAATCCCTTAGGCTTTCCTAAAATATCTTTTAAGAATAACTAAACTTAGCCGAATAGTATATATACCTTAGGACTGTATTAAATAATATTTTAGAAAGCTATACTACTTTAAACGTTAATCCCTTAAGGTTTTTTAAAATATTTTTTAAGAATAACTAGACTTAGTTAAATAGTAAATTTATATTTCGGTATTAGTTAAAGTAGTACCTAGGGTACTACGGCGATAGGGTTATAGCTAAGGGGAGTAGTAGAGGGCTATAGCGATAGGGTAGTACCTAGAGGGGCTATAGCGATAAGGTAGTACCCGGGGGGGGTAGTAAGGGGCTATAGCGATACTCGGTAGGGAGGGGTAAGGTAGCTTCGTTATTATCGGAAAAGTAGGATTAAAATTCGTATCTAACGGGTTTAGTAACCGGAGGGCCCGACGAGGATAGTAAGGTAGAAGTTAAAGGTAGTAAGTAGTACCTAGAAGGGTTATAGTAATAGGGTAGTACCCGAGGGGGGCGGTAGGGGGCTACGGTAATACTCGGTAGAAAGGGATAAAGTAGTTTCGTTATCGTCGGAAAGGTAGGATTAAAATTTATATCTAATAAGTTTAGTAACCGGAAAGCCCGATAAGGGTAGTAAGGTAAAAGTTAAAAGTAGTAAGAGGTACCCGGAGTTATAACGATAAAGTAGTACCCGGGGGGTATAGTAAAAGGCTACGATAATATAAAAGGGTTTCCCTAAAATATCTTTTAAGAATAACGAAAGTTAGCTAAATAGTATATATATATTAGGATAATATCGAGTAATATTTTAGAAAGTTATACTACTTTAAACCCTAATCCTTTAAAGTTCCCTAAAATATCTCTCGAGAGTAACGAAACTTAGCCGAATAGTATATATATATTAGGATAGTATCGAGTAATATTTTAGAGAGTTATACTACTTTAAACCCTAATCTCTTAAGCTTCCCTAAAATATCTTTTAAGAAAGACTAAACTTAGCTAAATAGTATATATACCTTAGGATAGTATTAAGTAATATTTTAAAGAGCTATATTACTTTAAACGTTAATTTCCTAGGGTTCCTTAAAATATCTTTTAAGAATAACTAAACTTAGTTAAATAGTAAATTTATATTTCGGTACTAGCTAAGGCGGTACTTAAGGCGCTACGGCGATAAAGTTATAGCCGGGGGGAGCGGCGGAGGGCTATAACGACGGGGTAGTACCCGGGGCTTCTTCTTTATATTAGTCTTAATTTTATACGATAATATTTACTTACTCGTCGTTTATAAAAAAGTTTTAGTTATAGTACTCGGTAGGGAAAGGTAGGGTAGTTTTATTATTATCGGAAAGGTAGGACTAAAATTCGTATCTAGTAGGTTTAGTAACCGGAAAGCCTAATAAGGGTAGTAAGGTAAAAGTTAAAGGTAGTAAGAGGTACCTAAAGCTATAACGATAAAGTAATATCTAGGAAAAAGCGGTAGGGAGCTATAGTAATAGTATAGTACCTAAAGGGGCTATAACGACGGGGTAGTACCCGAGGGGGTATAACGGAAAGCTATAGTAATATAAAAAGGTCCTTAAAATATCTTTTAAGAATAATAAAACTTCGCTAAATAGTATATATATATTAGGATAGTATCGAGTACTAATTTAAAAAGCTATAATACTTTAAACCCTAATCCCTTAAAGTTCCCTAAAATATCTTTCGAAAATAACGAAACTTAGCCGAATAGTAAATATATATTAAGACGGTATCGAGTAATATTTTAAAGAGTTTAATACTTTAAACCCTTATCCCTTAGGGTTCCCTGAAATATCTTTCGAGAATAACGAAACTTAGCCGAATAATATATATATATTAGGATAGTATCGAGTAATATTTTAGAGAGTTATACTACTTTAAACTTTAATTTCCTAGGGTTCTTTAAAATATCTTTCGAGAATAACTAGACTTCGCCGAAAAGTATATTTATATTAGGACGGTATCGAATAATATTACTAAAGGGTTAGTATTAGCTAGGGTAGTACCCGGGGGGGCGGTAGGCGGCTATAGCGACGGTATAGTATTAGGGGTATAGTAGTAATAGGATAGTAGGTTTCTTTTCGCCGATCTAGACGTATATATAATTACTTAATAGTAAAGTTATCGTAAGGTTATTAACGGCTTTATACCGTTAAGCTTTTTCGTATAGGAGTAAATTTTAAAAAGAGTAGTATTAAGAACGCTACCGCGAGCTTTATTATAATATTAGGAAGCTTCTAAGCTTATCCGTAACCTTAAACGTTATTAAAGAGGCTTCTAAGGCCTCTAAGTAGTATAAACTAGCTAGGTTAAGCCGAAACAGAGACTTTAGGACTACGACGATAAGCCTTTTCTATATCGAAGGTCTAGGTCTAAGGGCGATATAGCCCTTTACCTCCGCCTTTATTAAGCTCGGAATAAGAACGAGGGCCTAAAGTAAAAAGTCTAAAGGTAAAGCCTAGAGTAATAAAATAAGAAGTTAAGAAAGTAGAATAAAGCTTTAAAGGAGGCTACGGAGTAGGCGGAGAGGCGGAGGCTAGAGTAAGAGAACGAGATACTTAAGGTATAGAAAAGTATTTTAAAGGAGCGTATAAAGTAGTTAAAGGAGCTAGGAAGGAAAAAACTCGATAAAGTTATAGCCTACTTAAAAGCTATCGAGAATAAAGTAAAGGATACGGCGATAGGGTAGTACCCGGAGGGGGCGGCGGGGGGCTATAGTAATATAAAGGTTCCCTAAAATATCTTTTAAGAATAACGAAACTTAACCGAATAGTATATATATATTAAAATAGTATCGAGTAATAATTTAAAGAGCTATAATACTTTAACTCTTAATCCCCTAAGGTTCCTTAGAATATCTTTCGAGAATAATAAGACTTCGCCGAATAGTATATATATATTAAGATATTATCGAGTAATATTTTAGAAAGCTATACTACTTTAAACTTTAATCTTTTAAGCTTCCTTAAAATATCTTTTAAGAAAGACTAGACTTAGCCGAATAGTATATATACCTTAGGATAGTATTAAGTAATATTTTAGAGAGCTATATTACTTTAAACCCTAATCCCCGAAGGTTTTCTAAAATATCTTTTAAGAATAATTAGACTTAGCTAAATAGTAAATTTATATTAGGACGCTATCGAATAATACTATTAAAGGGTCGGTACTATTTATAGTAGCCTTAAATTATTTACTATAGCTCGTTAGGCTTTACGCTTAATTAGCTATAACGCCGGTAATAACCCCTTTTATATCCCAAAGCTATTTAACCGCTTATATATACTATAGAACCCTAATAGCCTCCTTCTTAATACTATAACCTATAGTAAGGGGCTATAACGACGGTATAGTACCCGGGGGGACTACGGCGATAAGGTAGTACCTAAGGGGGCGGCGGGGGGCTACGGCGATAGTATAATATCTAGGGGGGTTATAGCGATAGCTTAGTAAGTTTCTTTTCGCCGATCTAGATATATATACGATTACCTAACAGGTAAAGCTAGCGCGAGGTTATTAACGTTACTCTATATAAGATACTAGTAATCGGTAGAAAAAGCCTTTAGCTAACGACCGGGGCGGCACCTAGGGTACTACGGCGATAGGGTAGTACCCGGAGGGAGCGGCGGGGGGCTACGGCGACGGTATAGTACCCGGGGGGGCTATAGCGATAGCTTAGTAGGTCTCTTTTCGCCGATCTAGACGCGTATACGATTACCTAATAGGTAAAGCTAGCGTAAGGTTATTAACGCTACTCTATATAAGATACTAGTAATCGGTAGAAAAAGCCTTTAGTTAACGACCGGGGCGGTACCCGGGGTACTACGGCGATAGGGTAGTACCCGGGGGGGTATAGTAGCGCCGGGGTAGTACCTAGGGGCGTTACGGCGATAGGGTAGTACCCGGAGGTACGGCGGCGATAGGGTAGCACCCGGAGGGGTACGGCGGCGCCAGGGTAGTACCCGGGGGTATTACGGCGATAGGGTAGTACCCGGGGGCGCGGCGGCGCCGGGGTAGTACCCGGGAGCGTTACGGTGATAGGGTAGTACCTAGGGGGGTATAGCGGCGCCGGGGTAGTACCCGGGGGCGTTATAGCGATAGGGTAGTACCCGGGGGCGCGGCGGCGCCGGGGTAGTACCCGGGGGCGTTACGGCGATAGGGTAGTACCCGGGGGTATAGCGGCGCTAGGGTAGGACCCGGGGGGGCTACGGCGATATTAGGGCCTACCGAGGCTAAAAGGGAAATAGGCGGAGTAATAAGGTATAACTACGCTACGAAGGCTTTACGAGTAAGAATTCGGTAATTAACGAGGGTAAACGTTACTATCTAGAATAATTAAAGGCGAGGAATGCCTTTAATGTTATACAACTCTAACCCTAGCGATAAACTAAATCTAAGGGTGCTACGGCGATAAGGTAGTACCCGGGGGGAGCGCTGGGGGGCTACGGTAATAGGGCGGTAACGATAGTACGTTATAAAGTTAGTAGCCCTTAACGTATACGAGGTCCGCGGCCGGCGATAATAGGGTGCCGTAGAGATAGTAGGTTACGGCGATAGTAAGGTTACTAAGTCTCGGCGACGGTAAGGTCGGTAATAATAGCGAGTTATAGAGATAGTAGGTCTCGGCGAGGGTAAGGTTTCGGCGAGGGCGAGGCTAGTAGTAATAGCGAGCCGTAGAGATAGTAAGTCGTAGCGATAGTAAGGTCGCTAGGTCTTAGCGATAGTAAGGTCGGCGAGGATAGTGAGCCGTAGAGATAGGGAGATAGTAGGTTACGGCGAGGGCGAGGCCGGTAGTAATAGCGAGCTATAGAGATAGTAGGTCTCGGCGAGGGCGAGGTCTCGGTAAGGGCGAGGCCGGTAGTAATAATAAGCTATAGAGTTAGTAGGTCTCGGTAAAAGCGAGGTTTCGGTAAAGGCGAGGCCGGCGAGGATAGTAAGCCGTAGAGATAATAGGCCTCGGCGATAGTAAGGTCGGCGATAATAGGGTATCGTAGAGATAGTAAGTCTCGGCGACGGTAAGGTTACTAGGTTTCGGCGATAGTAAGGTCGGCGATAATAGGGTACTATAGAGATAGTAGGTCTTAACGACGGCGAGGCCGGTAATAATAGCGAGCCGTAGAGATAGTAGGTTACGGTAAGGGCGAGGCCGGTAATAATAGCGAGCCGTAGAGATAATAGGTCTTAGCGATAGTAAGGTCGGTAATAATAGCAAGCTATAGAGATAGTAAGCCGTAGTAATAGTAAGTCTCGGCGACGGCGAGGTCTCGGCGAGGGCGAAGCCGGTAGTAATAGGGAGCCGTAGAGATAGTAGGTCTCGGCGAGGGCGAGGTCTCGGCGAGGGCGAGGCTAGCGAGGATAACGAGCTATAGAGATAGTAGGACTCGGTAACGGTAAGGCTAGTACTAAGGGTAAGGCCGGCGATAATAGCGAGCCGTAGAGATAATAAGTCTCGGCGAAGGCGAGGCCGGTAGTAATAGGGAGCCGTAGAGATAGTAGGTCTCGGCGAGGGCGAGGTCTCGGCGAGGGCGAGGCCGGCGAGGATAACGAGCCGTAAAGATAGTAGGACTCGGTAACGGTAAGGCCGGTACTAAGGGTAAGGCCGGCGATAATAGTAAGCCGTAAAGATAGTAAGTCTCGGCGAGGGCGAGGCTAGTAGTAATAATAAGCCGTAGAGATAATAGGTCGCGGCGATAGTAAGGTTACTAGGTCTCGGCGATAGTAAGGTTAGCGAGGATAGCGAGCCGTAGAGATAGTAAGTCTTAGCGAGAGCGAAGTCTCGGCGAGGGTAAGGCTAGTAGTAATAGTAAGCTGTAGAGATAGTAGGTCTCGGCGAGGGCGAGGCCGGTAATAATAACGAGCCGTAGAGATAGGGAGATAGTAGGTTATAACGAGGGCGAGGCCGGTAGTAATAGCGAGCTATAGAGATAGTAGGTCGTAGCGATAGTAAGGTCGCTAGGTCGCGGCGACGGCAAGGTCGCTAAGTCTCGGCGACGGTAAGGTCGTTAAGTCTCGGCGATAGTAAGGTCGGTAATAATAGCGAGCCGTAAAGATAGTAGGTCGTAGTAACGGTAAGGTTGCTAGGTTTCGGCGATAGTAAGGTCGGTAATAATAATAAGCTGTAGAGATAGTAAGTCTTGGCGAGGGTAAGGTCTCGGCGAAGGCGAGGCCGGTAGTAATAGTAAGCCGTAAAGATAGTAGGTTACGGCGACGGTAAGGTCGTTAGGTCTTAGCGACGGTAAGGTCGGCGAGGATAGCGAGCTGTAAAGATAAGGAGATAGTAGGTTATAGCGAGGGCAAGGCCGGTAGTAATAGCGAGCTGTAGAGATAATAGGTCGTAGCGACGGCGAGGCCGGTAATAATAGCGAGCTATAAAGATAGTAAGTCTCGGCGAAGGCGAGGCCGGTAGTAATAGCGAGCCATAGAGATAGTAAGTCGTAGCGATAGTAAGGTTGCTAGGTCTCGGCGACGGTAAGGTTAGTAATAATTACAAGCCGTAGAGATAGTAGGTCTCGGCGAGGGTAAGGTCTCGGTAAAGGTAAGGCCGGTAGTAATAGCGAGCCGTAGAGATAATAAGTCTCGGTAACGGTAAGGTCGCTAAGTCTCGGCGACGGTAAAGTCGCTAGGTCTCGGTAACGGTAAAGTCGGTAATAATAGCGAGCCGTAGAGATAGTAAGTCTCGGTAAGGGCGAGGTCTCGGCGAGGGTAAGGCCGGTAGTAATAACGAGTTATAGAGATAGTAGGTCGTAGCGATAATAAGGTCGCTAAGTCTCGGCGACGGTAAGGTCGACGAGGATAGCGAGCCGTAAAGATAGGGAGATAGTAGGTTACGGCGAGGGTAAGGCCGGTAGTAATAACGAGTTGTAGAGATAGTAGGTCTCGGCGACGGTAAGGTCGGTAATAATCGTAAGTCGTAGAGATAGTAGGTCTCGGCGAGGGCGAGGTTTTAGTAACGGTAAGGTCGCTAGGTCTCGGCGAGAACGAGGCCGGTAATAATAGCGAGCCGTAGAGATAGGGAAATAGTAGGTTACGGCGAGAGCGAGGCCGGTAGTAATAGCGAGTTATAGAGATTATAAGTTACGGCGACGGTAAGGTCGTTAGGTCTCGGCGATAGTAAGGTCGGCGAGGATAGTAAGTTGTAAAGATAGGGAGATAGTAGGTTATAATAAGGGCGAGGCCGGTAGTAATAGCGAGCTATAAAGATAGTAAGTCTCGGCGAGGGCGAGGTCTCGGCGAGGGCGAGGCCGGTAGTAATAGCGAGCTATAGAAATAGTAGGTCTCGGCGAGGGCGAGGCCGGTAATAATAGCGAGCCGTAGAGATAGGGAGATAATAGGTTACGGTAAGGGCGAGGCCGGTAGTAATAGCGAGCTGTAGAGATAGTAGGTCGTAGTAAGGGTAAGGCCGGTAATAATAGTAAGCTATAGAGATAGGGAGATAGTAGGTTACGGCGAGGGCGAGGCCGGTAGTAATAGTAAGTCGTAAAGATAGTAAGTCGCGGCGATAGTAAGGTCGCTAGGTCGCGGCGACGGTAAGGTCGCTAAGTTTCGGCGACGGTAAGGTTACTAGGTCTCGGCGATAGTAAGGTCGGTAATAATCGTAAGTCGTAGAGATAATAGGTCGTAGCGAGAACGAGGTCTCGGTAACGGTAAGGTCGTTAGGTCTCGGCGACGGTAAGGTCGTTAGGTCTCGGCGATAGTAAGGTTGGTAATAATAACGAGCCGTAAAGATAGTAAGTCTCGGCGAGGGCGAGATCTTAGCGAGGGTAAGGCCGGTAGTAATAGCGAGCCGTAAAGATAGTAGGTCGTAGCGACGGTAAGGTCGCTAGGTCTCGGCGATAGTAAGGTCGGCGAGGATAGCGAGCTATAAAGATAGGGAGATAGTAGGTTATAGCGAAGCCGAAGCCGGTAGTAATAGTAAGCCGTAAAGATAGTAGGTCGTAGCGACGGCGAGGCCGGTAATAATAACGAGCTATAGAGATAGTAGGTCTCGGCGAGGGTAAGGCCGGTAGTAATAGCGAGCCGTAAAGATAGTAGGTCGCGACGACGGTAAGGTCGCTAGGTCTCGGCGACGGTAAAATCGGTAATAATCGTAAGCCGTAAAGATAGTAGGTCTCGGCGAGGGTAAGGTCTTAGCGAGGGCGAGGCCGGTAGTAATAACGAGCCGTAGAGATAGTAGGTCTCGGCGAGGGCGAGGCCGGTAATAATAGCGAGCCGTAAAGATAGGGAGATAGTAGGTTACGGCGAGGGCGAGGCCGGTAGTAATAGTAAGCCGTAGAGATAGTAAGTCGCGGTAAAGGCGAGGTAGGTAATAATAGTAAGCCGTAGAGATAGGGAGATAATAGGTTACGACGAGGGCGAGGCCGGTAGTAATAGTAAGCTATAAAGATAGTAGGTCGTAGCGATAGCGAGGCCGGTAATAATAGTAAGCCGTAGAGATAGTAGGTTTCGGCGACGGTAAGGTTAGCGATAATAGTATATAACGGAGTTAGTAGCCTTTAGTAAGTATAAGGCCCGGGCGTACCTAACTACTATTAACCCCTTACTTAGTATTTAGCCTTTATAGGTACTTTAAGCCGCTAAGGGCCCTAGAGTCCCCTATAGCGCGAGGTAAAGTATACTTTAATTACTATCGACCCCTTACTTAGTATTCGGCCTTTATAGGTACTTTAAGCCGCTAAGGGCCCTGGAATTCCTTATAACGTAAGGTACGGTATAGGCTTAAGGCGGTAATAATAGTAAGGCCCAAGGTTATAATAATAGCGAGCCGTAGAGATAGTAAGTCTCGGCGAGGGCGAGGCTAGTAGTAATAGCAAGCTATAAAGATAACGGGTCTCGGTAACGGTAAGGTCGGCGAGGATAGCGAGCCGTAGAGATAGTAGGACTCGGTAACGGTAAGGCCGGTAGTAAGGGCGAGGCCGGCGATAATAGGGTGCTATAGTAATAGTAAGTCGCGGCGACGGTAAGGCTGGTAATAATAGCGAGCCGTAGTAATAGTAGGTCTCGGCGACGGTAAGGTTAGTAATAATAGCGAGCCGTAGAGATAGTAGGGCTCGGCGAGGGCTAGGCCTAGGGCGGCGATAAGGGCGGCTTTAAGCGCGTATAGGGTTATATAACGCTAGGTTATATAGTCGGAAGTTAGCCTACGCTATAAGAGCTTACCTCTCGTAGCCTCGCGCCCTAGACTTCCGACCCCTCGTTAAATAATAGTTATTTAACCTAGCCCTTATAGTACGCCCCCCTTATACCGTGTCGACCTATTCCTATAGCCTTGCTATCTACGAATAGCCTTTTATCTTCGCCTCGATTAATTTAACGAACTCCGCGCTAATCGTACGACCCCCCGCTCCGACCCTTGATCCCCGACCTCGATCCTCGACCGCGAAAATCCTTATATTTACGCCCCCCTACCCTGACTAACCCTACGCTAATTAACCGATCTCCGACGTTAATAGCGAACCCTCCCCTTGTTCTATACGATTTATTACGGCCCCTCCGACGATAATTTATATCCTACTAAATAAGTAAGACTATAAGTAGAGATACCCTCTCTTTCCAACCTTACTACTTTTATTACAGCGTAAGGGTAGCGTACTATAAGGGTTAGGTTGGATAACTGTTATTCGACGAGGGGTCGGAAGTCTAGGGCGCGAGGGCCGCGAGAGGTAAGCTCTCGAGGCGTAGGCTAACTCCCGACTATATAACCTAGTATTACCTAACCTAGGTTATATAACTATATAACTATGGATACTATAACTAAGGAGTAAGTAAAGCCTGTAATACTTACCTCCCCTCCTCGGTAATTACGCCTTTACTCGGATACTTACAAGTAGTAGCTAAAGGCGTAATTAAGCCCCGTCTTCCTTTCTTAGGTATACGGAGCGCCGCGGTGCGGGCGGGGGTACGGGCGGGCGCGCGGAGGAACTCGTCTCCGGCGCGGCGGAGGTACTTATACTAGTAATCTTCTTTTTCTTTAGCTACGCGGGGGGCTTTCCTTTTCCTGGGTTCGCTTTATAGAACTCCTATAAGTCGTCGTCGTAGCCCTTTAAATCGCTAGCTGGTTACTACGTTAGTTAATCGTAGCCGACCTATTTAACGAGGTAGTTCTATCAGCCGTTATCGGCTTAGCCGTAGTCGAGGATCTTCTCGAAGGTATACTACTATTCTTTATAGAATTCGTCGGTCCGTACTATCTAGCGGCCTTAGTTTATACGGACTTACTACTTTACCGCGTCTTAGCCGGGGATTCCACCCGGTACCTATCGGCGGACGAGCTATACGTAGAAGGTATTATTAACCTTTATATTAGCGGGGAGTTACAGCTAAACTACATATAAGGAGGCCTTAGTAATCTTAAACGAGCCCTCCTACCTAGGGGCGAGTTTTTCCAAGGGGCGGCCGGTAAAGATATTCCTTATATCGAGTATTACTTATTCGCTAGCCTTATACTTCGGGGTATCGGTCCGCTTAGTATTAGCGTTATACTTATATCGGTCTTAGGCCTAGCGTAAGAGGGTGTTAACTTAGTCTAGTACGCTCTAGAAACGGTAGGCGATCTCTATTACTTTAAAGAACTCCTAACGTTAGTAGGCGGAATAGTCGGGGGGGTAAGGGGTTACCGGCTTTACGCCGATCCGGGGGTCGAATCTATAGTTAGCGTAGAAGGGGCTTACTCCTATAGTCTCGGAGACTATATTATTACCGGCGAATTCGGCGAGGGGAAGCTAATCGGCCTAGTCGTCTTAGGACTACGAGATATAGGAGCGGAGATACTTCTCTAGTTCGGCGTTAATCCTTTTAGTTTAGCCGTTAGTCTATAGGTAGAACGTTAACGAGGGGCGGAGGGTAATACCGAGGCGCGCTAATAGAGCGCGCTAGAATGTTAAGACGAACTAGCTACCCTGGTTAGAGACGATAGTCTCCGGGTAGCCGTAAAGGCTATAGACTCGTTATAGGAAGGTATTTATTAGTTTTTCCGCTTCTAGGGTCTCGGTAGTAATAAAGTACTATATCTTAGTTAGTCTGTCGACGACTATAGCGACGTACTAGTAGGTACGGCCCCGCCTAGTATAGGGCGGTAGAGGGGTAATATAGTCGACGGAGATATCCTATTATAGGGAGAGAGGTAAGGGGAGAGGCTTAAGGAATCCGACGGGCTTAGATCGAGAGGGCTTCGTTTTAATGTAGATAAGGTATCCCTTATAGAACTTCCTTACGGAGGTTACGAGGCCCGGCTACTAGTACCGGCGGTTTATTAGGTCTAACGTCTTAGTTCGGCCGGGGTAGCCGGTAGGCGTAGACGCGTATATCCTGTAAATTAGTTACAGCTATAGGTCGTAGTCCTCGGGGTTTATAATTAGGCGGTCCCTGTAATAGGCCTAGCCTTATACTAGTTTGTACTCGTTAAAAGGTATCCGGAGGAGGTCTTTAAGAGGCGTCGGCTATCCTTTATTATTCTCGGGGTCTTTTAGGGTTACTATAACTTTGTTAAGTAGGGTAAACTTCTCGTAGTTATCGGCGATAAGGTCGTCGATATGCTTTAAGGTATCTAGGGCGTAGAGCTAGAGGTCTACCTCCGTAGTAAGAGGGTACTTATTACCGATATCGGCGGCCGCGAGGACGAGGCTTACGTAGTCTTCGTATATACTAGGGTCGAACTTGTAAGGGTTTATTAGAGGCCGGTTACGGGCGTAGAAGCGGTCGTCGGTTTCGTCGATCGGTATATCCTCCGGCTTCCTACTAAGGGTATCTAGTATAGTAGCTAGCGTGCCGGGGCGGTACCGGATCCGGAAGTTAAATCTCGAGAGGAACTCCGACTACTTTATATAGCGCGGGGTAAGTTACTTAATTATTACGAAGGTCTATAGGTTCTTATAGTCTGTAATAATATCGAAGATATTACGGGTCCCTTCGAGCTCCGGGCGTTACTCCTCGAGTGCTTTAATAATAGCTAGGAGCTCCTTATCGTAGATATCGTAGTTATACTCCTACGCTAAGTGCTTAGCGGAGAAGTAGGCGACTAGGTAGGGCTCTTTATCGTCTTTAACTTAGAGGAGGGTGCCGCCGGTGCTCTAGTTAGAGGCGTCGACCTTTACTACCGTTCGGCGGTTTTAGTCGAATATATAAAGGGCGGGGGCTATAGAAAACGCTATTTTAAGGGACTCGAAAGAGCTTTAGTATTCGTTAGTCTATTACTAGGGGCGGTCCTTCTTAGTTAGTTCGTAAAGGTACTTAGTTAAGCCGGAGAAGCTACGGATAAATCGTCGATAAAAGTTGGCGAAGCCTAGGAAGCGTTGTAGCTACCGCCTTATTATTAGCGGCTCTTAGGTTGTTATTACTACTACTTTTTCGGGGTTTATCTCGATACCCCCTAGGGTAATGATAAGCCCTAGGTATTTAGTCCGGGTAACGTAGAATTCGCTTTTAGAGAGGTCGATTTAAAGGCTTGCCTCGGCGAGGTATTTAAGGACTTCCCTAACGTACTTAATATAGTCCTCGAGGTTATTAAAGTAGATAAGGATATCGTCGAGGTAGGCGGTAGCGTACTCGTTAAGGATATCGTAGAGTATGTCGTTAATATATCTCTAGAAAGTAGCCGGGGCTTTGTAGAGGCCGAATAGGGTAACGAGGGACTCGTAGAGGCCGAACCTTATAATAAAGGCTATTTTCTATTCTTCTTCTACGGCGATCCTAACTTTATTAAACGCCGAGATAACGTCTACCTTCGTATAGATCTTAGCGTTATAGATAGCGTCGAGGGTCTCGCGGATCAGCGGTAGTAGGTACCGGTTCTTAATAGTAATATTATTAATCCCGCGATAGTCTTAGCAAATCCGGACGCCTCCGCCGGGCTTCCTTACGAGGAGGAAGGGGGCTATTATAGCTAACGTAGATAGGCGGATATTTCCCTTAGCTAGGTTGTTATCGAGCTATCTCTTAATAACAGCGAGCTCTATAAGGGATATAAGTCTGTTTCGGCTATATAGGAGCGGGGCTCCTAACGTTAGCTCGATCTTATAGTCGTAGGAGCGGTATAGGGGAAGGTTCTCCGCTTCCTACGGTCGGACGATATAAAAGAGGTTGTAATATTTAACGGGTATCTTCTTCCTTATTTCGTTATCTGTAAAAGGGGCCTTATCTAGCTTTACGAAGAACTAGGCGGCGTCCTCGTCGTTAATCTGGCTTAGCGTTTTAGCATCCTTGCCTAGAGTAATAGGGTTAGCGAAGATATAGTCGATAAAGTCGTAGTAGGGCTCGGGAAGTACGGACTTCTAGTAGGCTGTATCCCTTTCGCCCCGTATAAGTTCCTTAAAGGCGCCCTCCGTTAGCTTTAGGAGTATAAAGGGTTACGCGTCGGCGTAGATCTTGGCGACAGCTACGTCCAGCTCGCCTATAATGGTCCGTATGGTCTTAACGCCCTTTTGGCGTAAGAGGAGGAAGAAATTAAGGGCGCTAAGGAAGCGGATGTCGTTAGGGTCGATAGGTTCTAGGGCGCCGCTATCCTTTTCGATAAAGAAGCGTTAGATAGGGATATGTTTCTTCGTAGGGATTTATATCGTACCGGCGCGCCTGGCGTTCTAGGGGATTATCTTAGGGGGTGGGGGGGGCGGTAGGGGCCTAGCGCGGGCCTGCCTAGCCCGCTGTTACCTGGAGCGGGCGGCTTTTCTGTAGGCGATATAGCGGAGGTTAATATCGTAGGGATCGTCTTCCTCCTTAAGGTCTTCTACGGTTAACGGTCTATAGTTAGTACGGGGTAGTACTTCTATAGTACAGGGGGCGAGTGCTAAGGCGTCGTAAGGGAGGTAAGTTAGGCCGTAGTTCGTAAAGGTTAGGTTTAATATATCCTAGCTAACGGCGGGATTATACTACTAAAGCTAGGGGATCCCTAGTATAACTGGGTATTCCTTAGCGAGGGGCGTAACGAAGAGGGAGATAGTTTCCTTATAGGCTCCGATTTAGAGGTCGAGGGTTACCGTACTTCGGATCTAATCGTATAACTAGCCGTCGGCGAGGAATAAAGGTTTAGTATAGGGGAGGGGATCGGTAGGGATATAGTAAAGGTTTACGAAACCGCTGTTAATAAAGGCCTTCCCTATATAGCTAGAGTCTACTAGGCTGGTATAGTATACTTTACGCTCGGAGAAGGAGAGGTAGGAGGATAATAAGATTAACTTCTTTTATTACCTAAGGGTACTAATTACGAGTCTATCTATTTAGGTCCTCCGCGTCCTTTATCCTTCTCCGGTTACCCTCCTAGCGCGATTTAGCGGGGAGGGTGCTCTTTTCCCTGGTAGTTCTTAACGGCGGGGTCGTCCTAAATCTCGCCCTTAACGAACCTAGAAGGGTAATTATAGTTAAAGGGGACGGTATAGAAGTCGTACTAGGCGGGGGGGAAAGGCTACTACTAGTTAGGGTCCGTCGCTATAGATCGGATATAGGTAGCGCCGTATTACTAAGGGCGGGGGAACTGCTACTACGGGTATTATTACGGGTACTAGGGCTAGGCGGGGTAGGGAGCTAGGTAGCTATAGCTATAGCCTATACCGGCGCTACTACGTAAGGCGCCGAAGCCTCCGCGTACATTACGACCGCCGCCGTAAGGGGCACCTCTACCTTAAGTACTTCTACGGGCTAAGGCGTTAGCGGTAGCGGCGCGGTCTACTAGGGTATAGTAGGCTACGATATAGCCGGCGCCTCTATATCTCTTATAGAGGCCGTTATTAATTCGGTATTAGAGTTTAGCCGGGGATAGGCGCTAGGGGCTACTAACGTAAGCGCTAGAGAGATTTATCGTATCGGGGTCCTTTTTAGGAGCCGAGGAATCCTTATTACCGTTACCGGAGCCGGAGCCGCCGGGTTTATTACCGTACGACTTAGAGAGGAACTCGTTATATTCGATATTCTTAACGAGTTACGAAATAATCTTAAGCTAGCCGGGCTAATTATCTCTATTAGGCTATAGAACCTAGGAGATAAGGGTTTTACGGATACGGCCGTTTACCTTATCGCGGATAAAGCGGACGCGGGTAGCGTCGTTAATCTTAGCGCGGTTTACGAAGGAGACGAACTCGGTAATAAAGTCTGTAAAGTTAGAGAAGTCGTCCTTTTAGGCGAGGAGGGTAAGCTTCTTCTCGGCGTCCGCGGTAATATCGAAGTTACGGTAGGTAACGTTAAGGACTTCTAGGAGCTCGGCGTTAAAGGGCTACTTTTATTAGGTAGGGTCCCCCTTATTATTAAGGACGGTATTAAGGCCGGTCTAGATACTCTAGTAGGTAGAGCTGGAAAGTAGGCTGGCGATATAAAGGATCTTCTGGAACTCCGAGGGGAATTCCTAGAAGTCCTAGGCCTATCGGATCTTAATCTTAGAACGCTAGTTCTCGTAGGTAGTATTACGCTTTATCGTATCCTTATCGCTAACGTTAAACGCCTCGGGGTCTTTAGCGAGGGACTTTTTAAAGGTACTAGTGCCGCGGTTATTTAGGGCGGCGGCTATAGCCTGGAATTAAGTATTAACTTACGCTTAGAGATCGTTATAGTAAGAGCGGAGGCGTAGGTTCTCGGCCGCCTCGAGGGTATTAACGGTACGGAAGTTACTAAAAGCGTCGTATATCGAGGCGATTATATACTCGGTTATCGACTAGGCCTCCTATACTACCGAGCCGAGGATTACGTTAGTAAGGTAGTCGTAGATAAAGAGCGACTAGTCGTAGACGGCGGGGACGTTCGTATACTCGGCGACTACGGAGGCCGTCGTAGGGTAGCCGGTAGCGATTAGGATCTTTATAACCTTCTCCGTAATAAGGCTAGGGTTATCGAGTTTATACTTAGATTAGGCCGGGGGGGGGAAGATAGTCTGGCTATCCTTACCCTTCTACTAGGAGGGGCCGGGGTTAGCTATAGTAATAGGGTTAAACGTTAAATAGAGAGTAAAAGCGAAAGTTGTAAGGTTAGAAAGAAAGGGTATCTCTACCTATAGTCTTACTTACTTAGCGGGGTACGAATATTACCGTAATGGATCGTATAAAACGAAGGGGAGGGTTTGCTATTAATATCGGGGATCGGTTAATTAGTACGGGGTTAGTCGGGGGCGGGGGTGCGAATATAAGGATTTTCGCGGTCGGGGATCGAGGATTTTTAAAGTCGAGGATCGGGGATCGAGGCGGAGGTCGTATAATTCGGCGCGGGGTTTGTTAAATTAATCGAGGCGAAGACGAAAGGCTATTCGTAGATAGTAAGGCTATAGGAATAGGTCGAATAAACTATTACGGCGTAAGGGTGGCGTACTATAGAGGTTAGGTTGGATAACTATTGTTCGACGAGGGGTCGGAAGTCTAGGGCGCGAGGGCTGTAAGAGGTAAGCTCTCGAGGCGTAGGCTAACTCCCGACTACGTAACCTAGTGTTACCTAACCTAGGTTACATAACTATATAACTATAGATACTATAACTAAGGAGTAGATAAAGCCTGTAATAGCTTTCCGCCTTTTACTTTCCGTTGTTTAGCGTTTAACCCCGTTACTATAGCTAACTCCGGCCCTTCCTAGTAGAAGAGTAAGGATAGCTAGACTACCTTCCCCCCCGCGGCTTAACTTAAGTATAAGCTTACCAGCCCGTTACTACTAGAGTCATAAGTAATCGCCTCGGAACCTATATTCTTATCTATCTTAAACCTTTCGTCCCTAGTACATTACCGATACTTTACATTACTATATCCTCCTATCTATCCGAGTTATCCGCCTACGAGTTATACTCGCCTTAGCTTATCTCCTCCTCTCCTAGCTTAATTCCCCTATCCTTTAACGCCTTAACTACCTAATCCAGTCTCTCCTTTATTATCTTCGCCGCTTCCTAAAGCGCCTTAATTATCTCGTCCTTCTCCTTAACTATCTTATCCTTCTCTTTCTCCTTCTCCTTATTCGCCTCGTAGTTATTCGACTCCCTTATCTCTAAGCTATTAATACGCGACTCTAAGAACTCTATCCTCTCCTCCGCTAGCTCTATATCCTTTTACATCTTGTAATACTTAGTCTTAAGCTAGCCTAGTTACCTAATAGCTATATTAACGGTATCCTTCGTCTTACATATATTTTATTTAACCTTAGTCGTCTCCTTCTTAATACTTATTAACTCCTTCTTAATACTAGCGATATCGGTTCTAGTCGCTTTAACTACCTAATCCAGTCTCTCCCTTATTATCTTTACCTTTTCCTAAAGTACCTTAATTATCTCGTCCTTCTCCTTAACTATCTTATCCTTCTCCTTCTCCTTCTCCTTCTCCACTAGATATTAATTTAACTCCCTCATCTTTAAGCCGACGACATCCGTATCTAAGAACTCTATCTTCTCCTTTACTAACTCTAGGTCCTCCTACGTTTTATTAAGTCTAGTCTTAAGCCTACCTAGCTATTTAATAGCTTCGTTAGCGGTATCCTTCGCCTTACGTATATCCTATTTAACCTTTATCGCCTCCTTCTTAATACCTACTAGCTCCTTTATAATACTAGCGATATCGGTTCTAGTTTTCGATATAAACGACTCCGCCTTAGTATACTTTCTCTCCTTACCTATCTTTCCGGTATCCTCCTTACTTATATTATCGGCCGTTAGTACGCTTACGATCTAAGCTATAGAGAAATCGTCCGGCGTCGGTAAAGGTATATTAACGGACGTTAAAGAGTTTCCGAGGAATAATAATCCTTAAAAGGCTATCGAAGCGCTTCTAAAAAATAAGGGTATCGGCTCGTATACGGGTATCTTATTACGTAAGCCGTATAAATTAAATAAAATGGAATAGATTAATTCTAATCTATATAATTTAAAAGAGAGATAAATCTACTAGGATTTCCCTACGGGGAAATCCCCTATTTAAGGTTTATAGCCTAGCCTATACGGTAATAACGCGGAAGAAGGTATTACCTTAAGGGTAAGCGAATCCTTCCGTAGTAATACCGGGCCTCCCGTAAGCCTTCGTCCCGGCCTAAGATGTTTTCGGAAGAGCCGGAAGTTAAAAATATACCCCGGATATACTATATTCTCCCCCGTCGATAATTAGTCGGGGGAGGAGGAAGATATATACCCCGGATATACTATATTCTCCCCTATCGATAGTTAGTTAAAGGAAGAGGAAGATATATACCCCGGATATACTATATTCTCCCCCGTCGATAGTTAGTCGGAAGAGGAGGAAGACTACCCTCGAGATATATTATACTTACTTAAGAGTAACCTTATTAAAGCTTACCCGATAGCCTATATCTCTAAAGACCTACTTTATATTAAGGTTAACGGTATTAGCTTCCTTAACTTATATAGGTAGCCTATTATTACGCTAGTACTAGACTACCTTACAAGCCTTATCCCCCCGACCCGTTATATCGCTAGCGGCGATATAAATGCTACCGACCTAATCTAGAAGCCTTAGGACCGAGGTATAGCGAGGGGTAACGGTCGCCTTACTAACTAGGCTAAGGATATCGATATAGACTTTACTAGTAAACCCGGCGAGGCTATTTATAAGGCCGGATATATCCTCGACCTAATATTCTCTAATATCCCCTTTATAACTACGCGTATAGAGCCCTCCCTATATACTATATCTAACTACGCTACCCTCCTCTTAGTCGTTAGAGGTAGGGGCTACCTTTATACTCCCGAGCTAAAGTAGCGGGTCCTAGAGGCTAATTACCTAATATTCCATCGGGTAATTATATATAACCTCGGCGAGATTATAAACCCGTAATCTATCCTTAACGTAAACCTCGGCGCTATCGACTTATACCTTATTAATTTTAATAAGGCCTAGGCGGCTATAACCCTAGCCGTAGGTATTAAAGTAACCGGTAACGGCTATAGTAACCCTTAGTAGATTAACTAATACGACGTCGCCTTAGCGGCCTATCGCGCCGCTACTAAGGAATTCTCCGAGCTATAGCCTACGCTAAGGGGATGTAAGGGTAACTTCGAGAACGACTCGGACGATAGGGTATGCCGCCGGTAACGCCGATATACCCCGGCTTCGCGAAGAAGAAGATTTTCGATTCGACCCTAGTAAAGGCTAAGTAGTAGTACTAAGCCGACGTTATCGTAGATACCTACGACTACGTTAGTCTTTTTAGAGTAGTAGCCTAGTATAAGCTTATCCCCTAAAGGCGTACGCCCCCTATTAGGGAGGCCGGAGAGGATAACGCTCTCGTATATAAGCCTATAGTAAAGGCTCTAGCTATTACTAACGGCCTCCTATCGAGATTCTTACTAGAGGATAACCTTAACTACGACCTACTAAAGAGCTACGATAAGAGTAAGACTAATCCAGCCCTCGTCGTACCGCTTATCGAGCCTTTAAGGGCCTTAGAGACCCCTGTAGCATAAGGTACGGTATACCCTAATTACTATCGACCCCTTACTTAGTATCTGCCTTTATAGGTACCTTAAGCCTTTAAAAGCCCTAAAGACCCTTATAATACGAGGTACGGCATACCTTAATTACTATCGACCCCTTACTTAGTATCTGCCTTTACAGGTACCTTAAGCCTCTAAGGGCTTTAGAGACTCCTATAGCACGAGGTACGGCATACCCTAATTACTATCGACTACTTACTTAGTATCTAGCCTTTCTAGGTACTTTAAGCCTCTAAGGGCCTTAAAGACTCCTATAGTACGAGGTACGGTATACCTTAATTACTATCGATTACCTACTTAGTATCTAGCCTTTCTAGGTACTTTAAGCCTTTAAAGGCCTTAAAAACCCCTTTAGTACGAGGTACGGTATACTTAATTACTATCGACTGTAAGCGGTAGTTTAGAAATTAATATATTACTAAACTTAACGAAAACTAGAATTAGTTAGTCCCTCCTCTACTAGATAACCCTCCCTTTAGGCGAAATATACCGCTAACCTTAAAATATTACTATTTCCTCTCCCTTTACTATATTCCTAGCTTCCCTAACCTTCCTAACTCCGCCTTATCCGAGCTATTTATCCCTTCTCGAAAACTACTTCCTTCCTTAGAACGAGTTATTATTCCCTTTCTACCCGTTTACCCTCTCCTGCTTACTAGTTACTACCGTAATTACTAACGTAATCGCTTTCTTATACTCTTTTAGTGTTAGGTTAAGTAGGTAGTTTCGGAAAGTAATCTCCGTATTATTAATAAAGAAGCTAGAACTAGGGTGGCGGTTAGTAAAGTAAATTAATAAGCCCTCGAGATTATTCTTTATTAGGCGGAAATTTAGATAGCCCCGTCTATTAAAACTAGCCTAGACGACCTAACGGAGGTATAAAAAGCGATCCCTTTACTTAGCTAGGGTACCGACGATATAAGGGATACCGGTTAGCGTAAAGCCTTAGGGTTAAACTTATATAGAACGATACGCTAAGCAGGGCTACTACCGGATATTACATCTTGTAAAAGAGCCTCCCCGTTAGGTAGTAGGGGACTCGCTAAACTTACTAGTACTCGAGCTATTAGTAGTTAAGTCTACCTCCTTACGCTTATTAATATTAGAGACGGTAAGCGGATTATCTTCGCTCTAACCTACCGAGGTAAATAAGGGAATACCGCTATTAGTATTACGGCTAGTTTTAGTATTAGGGTAAGGGTAATACCGGCGTAAGGTAGCTTTAGCCGAGGAGGGACTACCGAAAGTAGGAGTATATCGGGAGCTTCCGGCTAAGGAGGGACCTTTAGTATAGGGAGGGCGTTAAGAACTAGGCGTCTAGAAACCCTTTAGGTTAGCTAGACCGGAACGGGGGGGGGTATTACCTAAACCGGAATAAAGGAGGGCGTTATCTAGACTGGAACGGGGGGAGGCGTTACCTAAACCGGACGTAAAGGGGGCGTTACCTAGACCGGAACGGGGGGGGGCGTTACTTAAACCGGATATAAAAGGGGCGTTACTAGGACTAGAATAAGGGGGGGCGTTACTAGGACCGGAATAAGGGGGGGCGTTACCTAGACTATAGTAAGGGATACTACTAGAACTACCGCTAGGGGTATTATAAGAGGGGCCGCTAAAGCTAGATAACGACGAACCCGCCCTAAAGTTAAATAAGCTATAACGGGTAGTATCGCTAAGGATCGCGCCGTATACGGTAGATCGCGAACCGCTAAAAGTAAAGGTTTTACCGACTTAGGAAGTAAATAGTCTACGGGCTTAGGAGGTTAAAAGGATAGGGCTTAGTAAGAAGACCTTAGGGTCTTTAACGTAATACTCCGGGAAGAAGGTCCTTATATACTAATCCTAGGTACTACCTAAAACCCCGTAGAGTTATCGGGTATAACGAACGACTTAACGTAAGTTATATTTGCTAGCGTTTAAATCCTTTGTTATTAACTCCCTATAGGTAATCTAGACTTTAACCGGGGTTAGGAAACGGGTAGTTAGGACTAGTATCCTAGGGATATTTTAGACCCGGGTATTAGGATATATATATAGAAGGGTATATCTCCGGTATCTTTAAAGTTCCTCGGTAGTATAATCGTACCGGAGCTCCGGTAAGCCTAAAGCGTCGAAGACATTAAAGGGGATACCTCGATCCGATATTATAGCTAGTAGCTAGGGAGATAGTTAACGTATATAAGATTACTAAAAAGGGGGGGCGTATATATTATAAAAGCTGGGAGGAGACTAGTAATAGTAGAGCTGAGGAGGGAACGTTAGTTATCTTTCTATATCGGTTAGTTTCTAGGTATAATACTTAAATAGTCCTAGGCGGAGGGTAGGCGGGGAAGAGGGCCGGTAAACCTTCTCTTTCTCTTCTTTAGGGTAGTTTAGGTAGCGAGAGAGAGAGAGAGATAGCGAGAGGGTAGTTTAAAGGGAGTACGAAAAAGGTATAGCGAGAGGGTAGTTTAGAGGGAGTATAAAAAAGAGAGATAGAGAGATACTAACTAATTTAGGAAAGCGCGAAAAAGAGAGATAGAAAGAGGCTAGTTAGCTTAGAGGTAGTAAGAGAGAGATAGCGAGAGGGTAGTTAGCTTAAAGGTAGTAAGAGAGAGATAGCGAAAGGGTACCGGTTTAAAGGGAGTACGAAATAAAGAGATAGAGAGATATTAACTTAGGGGAGCGCGAGAGAGAGAGATAAAGAGAGGCTAGTTAGCTTAGAGGTAGTAAGAGAGAGATAGCGAAAGGGTAGTTAGCTTAAAGGTAGTAAGAGAGAGATAGTAAAAGGGTAGTTAGCTTAAAGGTAATAAGGAAGAGATAGCGAGAGGGTACTTATTTAAAGGAAGTACGAAATAGAGAGATAGAGAGATACTAACTTAGACGAGCGCGAGAAAGAGATAAAGAGAGGCTAGTTAGCTTAGAGGTAGTAAGAGAGAGATAGCGAGAGGGTGCCCGTTTAAAGGGAGTATAAAATAGAGAGATAGAGAGATACTAACTTAGGGGAGCGCGAGAGAGAGAGATAGAGAGAGGCTAGTTAGCTTAGAAGTAGTAAAAGAGAGATAGCGAGAGGGTAGTTAGCTTAAAGGTAGTAAGAGAGAGATAGCGAGAGGGTGCCCGTTTAGAGGGAGTACGAAATAAAAAGATAAAGAGATACTAACTTAGGGGAGTATAAGAGAGAGAGATAAAGAGAGGCTAGTTAGCTTAGAGGTAGTAAGAGAAAGATAGCGAAAGGGTACTAGTTTAGAAGGAGTGCGAAATAAAGAGATAGAGAAAGGCTAGTTAGCTTAGAAGTAGTAAGAGAGAGATAGCGAGAGGGTGCCCGTTTAAAGGGAGTACGAAATAAAGAGATAGAGAGATACTAACTTAAGGGAGTACGAGAGAGAGAGATAGAGAGAGGCTAGTTAGCTTAGAGGTAGTAAGAGAGAGATAGCGAGAGGGTACCGGTTTAAAGGGAGTACGAAATAGAGAGATAGAGAAAGGCTAGTTAACTTAGAGGTAGTAAGAGAGAGATAGCGAGAGGGTACCCGTTTAGAAGGAGTACGAAATAAAGAGATAGAGAGATATTAACTTAAGGGAATACGAGAGAGAGAGATAAAGAGAGGCTAGTTAGCTTAAAGGTAGTAAGAGAGAGATAGTAAGAGGGTACCGGTTTAAAGGGAGTACGAAATAGAGAAATAGAGAGATACTAACTTAGGGGAGCGTAAGAGAGAGAGATAGAGAGAGGCTAGTTAGCTTAAAGGTAATAAGAGAGAGATAGCGAGAGGGTGCCGGTTTAAAGGGAGTACGAAATAAAGAGATAGAGAGATGTTAACTTAGGGGAGCGCGAGAGAGAGAGATAAAGAGAGGCTAGTTGGTTTAAAGGTAGTAAGAGAGAGATAGCGAAAGGGTACCCGTTTAAAGGGAGTACGAGAGAGGGAGATAGTAGCTCTAGAATAGGCCCGGGGCGGTAATAATAACGGCTCTAGGCGAGGGCGAGGCCTAGTCCTTTCCTTAAAGCCGTTTACCTAGGAGATCCTACTAGTAAAATAGTAAAGATAAGGGAAAATACGAGGTAAATTAGTAGGAGAAGAATAGAAAGATATATTAAAAGTTTAAAGTAGAGAATTTAAAAGAAAGGAAAATCCGTCCTAAAGTAATAAGGAAAATCTACCTTAAAGTAATAAGAAAAATCTACCCTAAAGTAACCCTTACTACTCTTAATCTACCGTATATAGTATAAGATTCTTAACTCTAAGTATAACTTTCTTCGTCTCCTTAATAGAATTAGCTAAAATTATATACTTTAGGATTAACCTAGGTATTTTAATAATAGGTTTTTTCTTAACGGCTACTCGATCTAGAAGTATCTTAATACCGTTATTAGGGAACTTATCTAGATATTCGTTTAGTAGAATAGCGTTAGTTTTAGGAAAAGAGTAAAAATAAAAAAATATCCATAGTCTAAACCCTTTATCTACCTTCTTCCTAAAGGTAAAAGTCCTATTCGAATTAGGGTAGGGGAATATATTATATTATTTAAAAAACCGGTATATAAGGATATATTTAAACCTATCGATTATCGCCTAAGGGTTTGTAGAGGTTGTAATAAACTTAAACATATCCTTTACTAAAATTCGGAACTAGTACTTATATATATACTTACGCTTATAACGACTATTACCGTTAGTTTACATCCAGACCTAGAATAAATATATATTTTTAAACGAGTTCCGGTTCGAGCCTACGGGTATAACGCTATCCTAGTAAATTTATATAAGCTCCTCGAGGCTTTCGTAGTTAAGGTTATTACCTATAACTTAATTTAAGTATATCGCCTTAGGGTTAAATAACTTAGGGAGAGCCTTAGAATGGTAAAGCGAAAGTATTAGAAAAACGATCTTATCTATTAGGAACTTAGTTTCGGGGCTAGGGGTATCGTCCTTAATAAGGTTACTAAGTCCTTAAGCGAATATTTTAATTAAGCTGGCTAAGGAGGCGGCTATACTTCGTATAATATTAACTAATCCGGGAAGCTTTATATCGGCGTCCTGGAAACTAAGGATATAGGTATACTAGTTAATACTCGACTTGTAAAAGAATAAGAACTTTATTAACGTCTTAGTTAAAGTAAACCTAAGCCTATAAAGTCTTTCTAACTTACTATTAATACGGCGTAACTTATCTAAAACTTAAGCTACCTTAGTAGGTAAAGCCCCGAGGAAGTACTATATACCGAGAGAAAGGATAGTATAGAGTTTAGCCGATTTAAGACTAAGAGGATTAGTCTTACAGATAATTCGGATTATATCTATAGCGATAAGGTACTTATTAACGTTCCTATAGACGAATTCCCGGAAATCGCTACTCTCGAATATATAAAATATATCGGATAGTATTAGAAGATTATTAACAACGACTAGGGGTTTAGGAGGGGGTTAACGTTATATCCGTAAGCGGGATAGGCCGCGATTAGTAAGATTAATAAACTTTAGCTAGTCTACTTCCGTAATACTAATAGCTTCGGTTAACTAAATAGAGACTCGAAACTTAATCCTTTAACCCTAAAACTAACGATCTTTATTAAAATAGCCAGGTATATTATTAAACCTCCTCCGAAGCTTATCTAGGACTTTAGTAACTCGTTCTCGGGATCGCTTATCTAACTTTTAGGCGGCCTCCCGGTTATTTAACTTAGAGTCTATCTTATTAAAAGATTTATAGTCTTTATTAGAGTACCTAAGATTAATAATACCGGGGTATTAAAAGGGGTACACCCCTTAGGTATTAAGGTACCGTTTAAACCTAGAGTAAGTTTAGATATAAGCGAGGCTAGCTTTCGTTATATTATAGGTAGGAGTTAGTTTAGCCGTTATCTTAATAGAGTTAGATAAGAGGAATGTTAAGAATTCCTATATCTTAACCTTCGGTAGCTTAAACGCCCGGGCTAATAATTTGTCGTTATCTTCGCTTAAGCTTTAAGAGTCTAAACTAATACTAGGACGATATTAGCGACGAGGTAGGGTAGGGCTAGTAGGAATAGATAACCCTTCGAAGATAAAATATATAGTATTACGAATATAGTATTATTTCGCTAATAATATACTCCCGGTTATATAAGTCGTATTAGCCTAGTTAGTAAGAACCTTTAACGTAATATCGATATAACGGATATCCTCTATCTACTTTATTTAATCGGGCCGGAAGTTATCGGGCGGGAAGTAATTATACTATACTCGGGGGGGTATAGAGATAATCTTCTCCTATTTATTAAGGAATTCGTCGAGAGTCCCTTAAAGATTTCGAGAACGTATCGTCTTAAACTTTAACCCTTTAGCGTCGTATAGAAAGAATATACTATAAAAGGGCGTAAGGTCCCCGCCCTTTTCGTTATAATCGTTAAGCCGCTTAACTATATCTTCCTAGACTTAAGGATCCTTATTAGGGATAAAGGATAAGTTTAACGCTCGACTATACGAACCCTTAGTAGTACTAGATTTCTCTATAGATAATTTAGCGATAGCGAGAGTATCCTAGAAGTCCTTAGGAATAGTTAAAAGGATAGGAGACTCGGTCGACATTAGATCCGAATAATAACGTATCGTATCTCCGCCTTTAGTAAGCGAGGTAAGTATTAGGCGGAGAAGCTCTTCGTAGAGGAGCTTATAGTCTTTATTTACGAATAAGAATAGCTTTAGGTTCTTATTACCCTTTCGAGGTATATACTTACGCGGGAAAAAGGCGAAGATAGGGAAACTACGTATACCGATCTTACTAAAATAGATATATAGGATATAGTAGATCGGGACCTGGAGTATCCTTCCCGTATTTAGGTAAGAGATAAGAACCTAAATATAGAGAGATACTAAAAGTAAGCTCTCTAGCTAGGTAACGATACTTAGAGTAATCGACCGTTTATATTAGTTAAGATTCTTAAATAAAATAATCGAACTATTAATATCCTTAAACGAATACTTAAGTTAGGGCTTAAGGTTCGTTTTATAGAGATATATACGCCCGCCCGGTAGAAGTAATATACTACTAAATAGCTACTAAAGACGTTATAGGGTTAGAAACCCCGAGTTGGAAGAGGTAGATATATATACCTATTTCGGTCCGAATAATATATAACGGGAAAGTCTAAGACCGGAATATTATTCCGTATCGCTTTTTTAACTATTAAAGGGGCGATATATTTACTAGATCGAATAGTAGTAATATACCTTTTAGTTATACTTAGAAGTAGCTTTATTATAGATACCTAGAGCGTAAGGGATAAGGCCGACCGTAAGGATATAGACGAGACGTCGAGTAAGCTTATCTTAAAAGATATAGTCCTTATTCTCGATAAACTATCGTTTCTCGTTATACTAGGCTTATATCTATCTATAACTTAGAAGCTTATTAGGCCTATCGTAATCGTAGTCGTTATCTAAGTTAAAGATAGGACTAGATTCGGATAACCTAACGTCGTTCTTATCGTCGAGCTCTATCTCCGAGTCCTTAGTAGTCTCTAGCCTATACTCGTTATCTCCCGAGCTAGTAATAAACTTAGCTTTTAAATCGATCTTAGAAAACTAAGCCCTTAAGGTTTAGTTACGATTTCGACGGCCTTAAGTAGATAAGTAGGAAGGACTATTAAATCCCCTACTATTATTATTATCGTATTCCGGTTAACGAAAGGATAAAGAAACTAAGCGGCGGGAGCTACCGGCTTCGATATTATAGTTTTAGTTTAGTTAACGGGAAAGCTAATTAAGGGAGCGACGGGGGTTATCGGCGTAGTTTTCGATATCGATATTTTTCTCTAGTTAATAAGAGGGCTAAGCTAAAGAGTAGCGGGGGCTATTAGTAAGGTCTTCGTTATCGTCGTTTTAGTCTAGTAGACGAGAGAGCTAAGAGGAGTAGTAGGAGTTACCGGCTTCGATATCGTCGTTTTAGTCCGGTTAACGGGGAAACTAGGTAGGAGAGCGGGACATATGTCGGGAAGATTAGTAGGAGTTATAGTAAGAACTAAGCCTAATATTAATATTACCTTCGTTTATCTTTAAAAAAGAACGAGGATTAAACCCCGTTAACGGCGGACGGCCGAGAATAACCTAAAGCCTCTAGACAAACTTAGGTCGTAATATAAAACTAATACTATTCGCGAGCTTATATAGTACAAGTTAGTAATACTTCTTTAAATATATAAATAAAGGTATATATATAAGGAAGTCGAAGAAAGTACTACTTATTCGATTTAGTTACGGTAACTTAAGGTCGACTTTAAAGAACCCGAGGAATACGAGGCGACTTAGGAGTTTAAGATAGTTTCGCGCTATAGTAACTACCGTTTTTTACTTATCTTAGTAAAGGCTTAAGTATTAGGGGTTTACTATAAAGATAACGATAAGGAGCGATGTAATCCTTTATAACGACGAGGTATAAAGCTATATTCTAAATATTAGTAATATGTTAAATATTAAGGAAAGAACCTCGGGAGAAACTTCTACCTAGTATAAACCTTTATTCTACTTTATTATCTACTAATAGTTCTAATAGGCTAAGTAGCTGGCCTAGCCCTTTATTATTTACGTCCCTAAAATAGCCTAAAGAGTTAGTAATATACCTTTTAGTTTTAAAGTTATTATAAAAGGTATACCGCTTTAAAGTACTAGTCCTATCTTATTCTTAG
>MU839535.1:0-98369 GCA_030685255.1 Podospora conica
TAGAAATTAATTTCTATCGCTAAGGTTTACTAGCCTATACTTATTAGCCCGTACTAGACCTTAGCGATAGAAATTAATTTCTATCGCTAAGGTTTATTAACCTATACTTATTAGCCTATACTAAACCTTAGCGATAGAAATTAATTTCTATCGCTAAAGTTTACTAGCCTATACTTATTAGCCTATACTAGACCTTAGCGATAAAAATTAATTTCTATCGCCGAGGTTTACTAGCCTATACTTATTAGCCTATACTAGACCTTAGCGACTGAAATTAATTTCTATCGCCGAGGTTTACTAGCCTATACTTATTAGCCCGTACTAGACTTTAGCGACAGAAATTAATTTCTATCGCCGAGGTTTACTAGCCTATACTTATTAGCCCGTGCTAGACCTTAGCGACAGAAATTAATTTCTATCGCCGAGGTCTACTAGCCTATACTTATTAGCCCGTACTAGACCTTAGCGATATAAATTTAACTTCTATCCCTAAGGTCTGCTAGCCTATACTTATTAGCCCGTACTAGACCGTAGTGATATAAGTAGATTTTTATAGCTAATATTTACTAGCCGATACTTATTAGTATATATAAGACTTTAATAAGGAAAATAATATTAATAACTAAGATTAGTTGGCTTATACTTATTAGTCTAGATATATTATTTTAAAGGTACAAATTTAGTATTTACTAACGTTAGTTTATTCTTAATAGCTTATACCTAATATTAGGAATCTATATATATTATATTATTTGCTTGGTATTTATAAACGACGGTAGTAGGAGCCTCTAGGTTACCTATAAGGCTAGACTACTGGAAATTTGATATAGTAGCTATAACTAGATGTTTGTATTACCTAGAGTTAATTTTTCTAAGACCTAAATACCGAAAACTTTTAACCTAAAAAAAGATTTCCTAACCTTAAGCCTTTAGGGTTAGTATAAGTATATAGACCTATTTTTAGTAGGGTAGGTAAGCTCTTAGTTTTATAGGGCGTTAAAATAGGGCTAAAGGGTAAATGCCCTTTAGCTTTTAAAGATAAAAATCTTAATTTAATAGGATATATAATTTTAATACTCCTATATATAGATAATATATCTCGAGTTTCGTTATATAATTAAATAGGGTTAAGAAAATACAACTAGAAGTAGTTTATTTCTATTTTATCCCCTATACTACTAGTATAATATCTATACCTTAGAAGGTAAATCTCCTACTATTTTTATATAACCGTACTATACCTACCCTCTCTATACCCTAGTACGAAAAACCTTTACCTTTTTTTCGCGAATAACGAAATAACCTTTACCTTTTTTTTACGAATAACGAAACAACCTTTACCTTTTTTTTATAAATAACTCCTACTACCGATATCGTATAATTCTCTATTATACTACTATTAAGATTATACTATAGCTCCTATTACGATTTATAATATATCGTATTAAAAGGTTATTAAGTAGTTTATAAAAGCTACTATTTTCCTAAAGGACGAGGTCGGACTACCTTTAACCGATATCCTTATAATCGTTTAGTATAGTAAGGAACCTTAGAATATACTATCGTTAGCTATTAATTAAATATTTTTAATAATATCTAACTCCGAGTTAAAGGTTATACTTAATAAGGTAGAGGAGAAGCTTATTAAGAAGTCTAGCCTTTATAGTAAGTATTTACGTTCTTACTAAATATTTATATATTTACTTATCTTAATAACCTACCTATATCTAGTTCTTCTTACTACCCCGATAAAGAAGGTCGTTAAGCCCGAGCCGGCTACGCCCGGTACTTAGGAGAGTTATAACCTTATTAGAGTATAGACTCCTAGTAAGAGAGTCTTAAAGTTCCAGGTTATCGACGATAAGGTCGTTAAGACGCCGCCCGTTAAGTATAGGGCTACTAGGGCCGGAAAGGGTAAGCGTACTACTAGGGGTAGAAAGTTAACGTAAACGACTTTACTATAGGGACCCTTCGGTCGAGGAATAGGAATAAGAAGAAAGCTTAAGTTTAAGAATAACGTTATAGGCTAAGGGTATTTACCCTTTTAATACGTATATACGTATTAGCTATAAAATAACTTATCCCTACTAAAATTATTACTATAATATGCCGGATATAAAGTAAATTTAACGTTTTAATTATTTAGGGATACCCTAAGCCGGGCGGTCCTGGGGGGTTTAGGGGATACTTAGGGAGGCGCGGAGCTATTAAGGTATAATAGGAGTTTGGAGTCTAAATAGGAGGATAATAAAGGTACTTTACAGTCCTAGAGTTTAAAAGGCGGTAGAAGGGTAGATAGAAGACTAAAGTCTAAAAGGCGAGAAAATAAGGTATAGGGTAATTATTTACGGCTTTAGTAGTCGCTATATTATCTATCCTTTAGTAAACCCTAAGGGTATTTATCCTTTAAGTCTTAGTTTACTTTATTATATAACTATAGTTACTACTATTTTATAATATAGTAAGATACTATTTCCTAACCCTAAGTATTATATTTACTACTTCGCCGCTAATTTATCTCGGACGTTCTCTACTATTTACTCTCCGGTTAACTTAATACTAAAGTATATACTAGGGGCTAGTAAACTTACGTCTACGGGAAGTTTTATCGTAAGACGTCTATAACGATAAGGGCATCCTACCCTAAAATACTAGTATATAACCCGCTTCCTAAAAGCCCTATCTATTATATACGGATTAGTTCTCCTTCTCCTTCCGCTAGCCTCCTTTTACTCCGATACTTCCCCCGATAATCCGCCGATACGTAAACTTCGGTATCTCGAAGTTATAATCTACTATACCGTTATTATTATCTTCCTTATTACTACTACCCTTAGTAGTATATAGGTCCTTATAAAAGACTAAACCGTTAATTAATATTATTCTCTTATTATAGGTAAAAGTATAAACCTTAATAAACTAACGAGAAGGCGTCCCGTATATCGAGACTATTATCTCTTATTACCGTTACGGTAACGGTAAAGTTTTTAACTACTTTCTAATCCTTCGTTTTTAATTTCTTCACCTTAGGTAAAGGTATAGGATTAGCTTAACGTTTCGCGCCTACTTTACCGTTTCCGGTACCCGGCCCGATAGTTAAGGTTAGATCTTTATACCTCCTCGGCCTAATCTAATAAGTTAGCGAAGAAGAAGGCTTATTATAAACCCGGACTAGACGGGCCGGAGGTTTCCTATACTTAATAGTCCTAGTAGGACGTTTACGCCTATCGTTCCTAGGAACGCCGAAGATAAACGTTATGTTATTACCCTTACCGTCGTTTAATAAGTCGTTATCCGGTATATTCCTACTATTAATTAACCCGGAGGTAAGGGGACTCTTGGAAATAGGTAAGCTCTTTACTAGGGTTACGGGGTGGGAGACCTACGGGGAAGAGGTTTCCGTCTACTATAGCTTTAAGTAGGTATTCGTATAAATAGGCGCCTAGGGGGCTTTACTTCCCGATCGTTTTCGGAAGGTTTACTTAATAAGGGTTATTTCCGATATTAAAATAATTACTAGAAGTATAACGTTAGTTAATATTTTGGTAATAAGATTCCTGTTTTAGTAAAATATACGGTATTCTTAGCTTATCTAAGTTTATTAAGAGGGCGGTAGTAGGAGGGTAGTAGAGTAAGGGTAGTAAAGGAAGGGTAGTAGAGTAAGGGTAGTAAAGGGAGGGTAGTAAAGTAAGGGTAGTAACGGGATAACGTTTACGATTAGGGATTAAGGTCCGCGAATTTTAAAGACGTAATAGTTATAGTACCCGTTTACGCTTATAGTTAGAAATTAAAGTACAAGAATTTTTCTAAAGGTAAATTAATATACGTAGAGTTTTGTAACGTAACCGCTATAGTACTTATTTAAGGAACGAAAGAGTAATTACCTATTCGCTCGTAGTTAGGGATTAAGGTACGATAATTTTTCTAAAGGTAAATTAATATATATAGAGTTTTATAACGTAACCGCTATAGTACCTACTTAAGGAACGAAAGGGTAATTACTTATTCGCTTATAGTTAGGGATTAAGGTACGAGAATTTTTTTAAAGGTAGATTAATATACGTAGAGTTTTATAACGTAACCGTTATAGTACCTACTTAAGGAACGAAAGGGTAATTACTTATTCGCTTATAGTTAGGGATTAAGGTACGAGAATTTTTTTAAAGGTAGATTAATATATATAAAGTTTTGTAACGTAACCGTTATAGTACTTATTTAAGGAACGAAAGGGTAATTACCTATTTACTTATAGTTAGGGATTAAGGTACGATAATTTTTCTAAAGGTAAATTAATATATATAAAGTTTTATAACGTAACCGTTATAGTACTTACTTAAGGAATAAAAGGGTAATTACCTATTCGCTTATAATTAGAGATTAAGGTATAAGAATTTTTTTAAAGGTAGATTAATATACGTAGAGTTTTATAACGTAACCGCTATAGTACTTATTTAAGGAACGAAAAAGTACCCTTTAAATATATATATTAGCTTCCCGGTTTTATAATCCTAAGATCTTAGCGTATAAACTATACGGTACGTAACGAAGGAAAGGGTATTTAGCTATAAGATCTATATTTTCTATAAGAAAAGAACTATAATATCGTAAGTAATCCTATACTCTAATTATCTAGCTCTTAATCTATCTACTTTACTTTAAAGTTACTTATCTTATTCGCTAGTAATCGCTATAATAAGCGATTTTAAGTCGTTAGCTTAGGGAAGAGTAGGTAAGTTAAGTAGACTTAGGAAAGTACTATCCTAAATCTTCTCGATAATTAAACAGTCGATCCCCTCGTATAGCTCCTTAATTATCCCCTTCTTATTACTTACCGCGATAACCCGGATAATACTATTAACCTTAGATATAGCGCCGAAATAATTACGTTTCCTATATTTTATTAATTTACTAGGGACGAGGGAAGGAAAGGGGAAGGAACTTATAACTTATTCGTATTCGGTAAAAGGAATAGCCTACCTTTACTAAAATACTTAAATATCGCGACCGGGATCGTTACGTCCCGAAGGAGTTCCCCGAACGCTTTAGGATTTATCTTTATCTTACTAAGTAAAACATCCTTCGCCTTTATAATAGCCGTTTACTTAAGGAGGAGGGGGTTTTACTTTAAGTTTAACTACTTTACTATATTATTATTCTTCCTAGCCCGGTACTTATTTAAGTCTTCTAATATCTTCTCTTATACTTATAATAATCGAATAAGACTAATATTACGATTTAGGAAAAGGTATATTAAGTTTACTTATACTTTAAATAGTTATATAAGGTTTATAGAGAAGTTATAGATAAGGGCGGGGGTATCGGGATTATTAATTATCGCCTTACTCGTTATAATAGTTTATTAAATATCCTTAATTTTTATAAAGTTAACGAATCGACCCTTTATCGTATATAAGAAGTTTACGAAGAAAGTATCGAGTATAGTCTTTAAGTCCTCTAAAGATAATATTATATTCTTTAGGACTTTTAACTTAACCTATAAAATAAGTTATATATAAAGAGTCTTTAAGGAGTTATAGTAAACTTCCGAGAAATATATTAAAGAATTTATATCGAGGGATTAAAGGATATTCCTTATAATATTATCGATATCCTTAATAGTATTATCGATATTATCCTTAACCTTCTACTTTTTTTTTCCGGTAATACGATAGTATCGTCGTCTAAATTAGTAACGACCCGTTTCCTATAAGGCCGGATAAGGGATAAAGTAAGGGACGAGGCAGGTATAATAGTCTTATTTATAATAATATTATTAAAGTTATCTCTCCCTATATTCTCGTTGGTCTTTTCTTCCCGTCCTTATATAAGTAGTAAGATAAAGGGGGGGAGGATTCCTTACTCGGGATAACTAAACGTTTAACTTTCGCCGTCCGTTTAGCGAATAGACGAGTTTATATCGTTCTTAGGACCCTTATCGTTTTATAAAGGGTATTAAGTATTAACCGGTATAGTATCGTTAACTCCGTTATCGATTTTTAAGGGATTATCGTAAAGAGACTACCCGTCGTTACTAATAACGGGTTAGGGAACCTCCTTACCGTTTTATAAATCCTTATTATTAGGAGACTACTTGTCGTTACTAATAGCGAGTTAGGTAACCTCTTTATTAATTTCTAAGGTATTATCTTACTTAAATTCGTCGTCGTTATCGATAACGTATTAGTTATCCTTTTCGTTAATTTCTACGGTATCGTCTTAGTTAGATTTATCGTTATTATCGATAGTAAGTTAAGTAGCCTTTTCGATATTTTACAGGTCCCCGTTATAAAAGGATTCGTCGATATTATTAGGTTTAGTAACCTCTTCGTCGTTTTATAAGTCCTCGTTAAGGGAGGATTCGTTATCGTTATTAAGTCGGGTAACCTCTTCGACGTTCTACGAGTCCTTATCGTAGGAGGATTCATTATCGTTATTAAGTTAGGTAACCTTTTCGACGTTTTATAAGACCTCGTTATAGGAGGATTCGTTATCGTTATTAAGTCGGGTAGCCTTTTCGACGTTTTATAAGTCCTCGTCGTAGTAGGATTCGTCGTTATTATTAGGTTCGGTAACCTCTTCGTTATTCTATAAGTCCTTATTATAGGAGGAATCCTAATTACTATTAGGAAAAGGGGAAATCTCCTTTTTATAACGTTAGTTACGGCTAGTTAGTAAAGCCTTCCTTACTTATTAAGGATAAGCCTACTCCTCGTTACTTTCTTAGTACTTATCGGTTTCTAAGTCCTCGTTACTTTTACTTCGACTAGGAATACGGCGTTAGGAAGTTCGCTTTTTAACTTAATAACCGCGGGTATTTAGTAAAGGCTCCTTTAGTCGTTTAAGATAAGCCTATTTAATTAAAATCGAACGTAAGTACTACTCGATAGAAAGTATAGTAAGCCGGAGGAATTAAGCCTAGCGCTTTACCGGTACTTAGTCGTTAAGGAAGCGTTAAAATACTTTATTAAACTATAATATTATTAACCTAGACCGGGAATATTAGACTTATATAGAATAGAAATATACCTCTTATAATACTAGCTTAATAACTTTATCTACCTCGAATACGGGTTACTTAAAGGAAGATATAGTAGTAACGTTTAATAAATAGACCGTAAATAGTTATATAGGGTAGGATAGGTTTAACGTAGTAGGTATTAACGCCTTATCGAGTAAATAGGAGCCGAACGGTAAATACCCTTCGGCTTAATCGGAAATAGTAGTATACCGTTTAACGGGTACTAATAAACGTCTGGCTAGGAAGGGTAGCGAAGTAAATCGAGAGTAGTAGTCTAGATCGAGTAAATAGGAGCGAAAAGGTAAATACCCTTTAGCTTAATCGGAAAATAAAAGTATACCGTTTAATAGGTACTAATAGATATATAACTAAGGGGGGTAGGGCCGTTAATCGAGAGTAGTAGTCTAGATAACGAAAGGCGTTTTAGGGGAGAGAGCGAGAAGATAAAGTTATCGAGGGAAAAGAAATAAAGGTAATATATAGTAAGTCCTTAGTAGGGTTACAATTAATAGGAGTAGGGGTATATCGAGTATAGGTTAATTATAAACTTAGTAACTAGTATAAGTACGTTAAAGGTACGTATACCCTCTTCCTAGTAGAAATAGGCTTATATCGAGTACGGGCTAATTATATATAAGCGAGCGAAAGGGTAAATACCGTTCGGTTCGCTTTATCTACCTTATCTTACCCTATTTCCGGAATTCTACTATAGCGCTTATACTATAGTAAAATATTACTATAACGTAATTACTACCCCGTATAGCGATTTTTAACCTCTGTCTCGCTCCGTAGCGATTTTATTATTACTACGCGACGTAGCGATTACCTTTATTCTACCTACTCGCGCGCCGTCCTACTATACCGCCTACGAACCGTTTAATCGTAGTATATAGTACGGTAGGTATAACGTAGATACTTCTCCTAGCTAGCGAGGCGGAGGCGCGAGGGGTATAAGGGGTAAAGGTATAGGCCTAGTATAAGGGCTAGGGGTACTAGATAGTAGACTAGGCTTACCCCTTATTAGATAAAACTACTCGTAGTAGGAGCGTATAGAACTCGACGACGGAGAGCCGCCGGTAGAATTATAAGACCCTTAAAATCGCGTCTTTTATACTATCTAGAGTAGTCTCTAGAGTCGTATCTAAAGTTATATCTATCTTCGCCGGCGCCGGAATATTCTCTTTATTATAAAGAGGGTTATACCTAACGGGAGTAGGTATATATCGAGTAGGGGTAATTATAAACTTAGTAACCGATATAGGCGAGCTAGAGGTACGTACGCTTAATTCCTAATAAAAGTAGGCGCTTCTCGAGTATAAGGTAATTATTTTAGGTACCTTAATAATACTATAGATTTTATACTTTATCTACCCCTAAAAAAATAACCTTAGTTATCTTTATTCTTACGCTTAGGCCTTTATTTCTTATCGGTAGTTACCTCTCTACTTAAATCTAGCCCGGGTTCTTTCCTATCTTAACTATATATTAGATAAATTAATATTAAAGTAAAAGTTAGAAACGGGTTAAGAAGATTTACCGTCGAGGATAACTATTATCGCTTATTCCTAAGTAAGTTCCGTACTTAGTATAAGGCGTTTAACGGAAGTATAAAAGTCGTATAAGAACTACTTATACTCTTAGTTATTAGCGATAAGTACTATAACCGTATTAGGCGGCGAGGTAGTAACGAAGAGGCCTAGCGTACTTAGTATAAATCGTAGGGTTTTCTTTTTATTCTAAGTTAATAGGAGGAAAAGTAGTAAAGTATTTAGTAAAGTTTAGTAAATAAGACCGAGAGAAGGTAGAGAGGTATATAAATTAAAAGGAAGGTAAAAAGGATAATAAATTCCCCTACCCGGGTAATCTTTCTACCGGTACGCGAAGAGGTAGGGCTATTAAGAAAATATAGGGTAAGGTAACGGTCTTTACGGGCCGTTTATAATTAGTAGTTATAAGTATTAAGGAGTAGAGTTAGGGAAATTATAAGGTTTTCGTACTAAGGGGAAGGGTAATTACCCTTTAGCTCTTTAAGTATATTACCGTTAGGCTAACGCGGTAGGTTAAAGCTTTAAAGTAAAGTTAATAGTATATAGCCTTTAGGTAGATCTATAAAACTAATATCTATACGTAATTATATTAATATACTTCCTTTTCCTTTTAATATACTTCTACGATCGTACTTCTAGTAGCCAGACGTCTAACGCTAGCTACTAGGATACCTTTACTATTAAGGCTATTAAAAGATAAAAAGTCTAAGAGAGCGAAGAAGTAGAACGAAACGTTAGTCGAAAGCTTTATAGTAGTTGTAACCGAGGTTAAAAAAAATAATTTAAAAATTCGCGACGCGTTCTTACTAATATACTAAGGTTTACCGTCCCCCTTATAACTTTACTAAGATACTAATAATCGGTATAGTTTTCGACTAGGAACCGTTTACTATTAAATTTAACGATATCGATAAAGTCGTTACTATAATATATAAGCGTTAGGCTAGTATTCCTAAAGACCTATTTAACGAGTAGTCCGACGATAGGTTTATCGTCGATAATAACGATATAAATTATAATAAAAAGGAATAAAGGGAGGCTAGTAAGTAGAAGAAGGCTAGTAAGTAGAAGGAGGCTAGTAAGTAGACGGAAGGTAGCTATAATAATAAGGATTTATAAAGGGTATATATAACGGGCGAGCTAGATAAAAACTTTAAATTACTTATATTTAATAGTTTTCGCTTACTCGGGATCGATAGTATAAAAGGAGTCGAGAGCCTATATAAGAAGATAAAGAAATAAGTTTTAAGAGTAGTAAACCTTCCCCTCTCCTTAAATTATACTATACTTAGCTTTAAACTTAAATATAAAGGAGGGGAAATTACTATCTTATATTATAGAGCTATATACGGGCTAATAATTTTACGGTATTACGTATAATAACGTTAACGTTATATAATATAATTCCTTTTCCCTATTACCTAAATTTTCTAACCTCCCTAACTTATTTCCCTTTTTCCTAATACCTAATAACGGTACTAATAAAGCCCTATTAACGTATATAAGCGCTTTTCCCTACTATCGATATATCGTTTTACTCTCTCTCTTACTATAGTATGTACGAAATAGGTTACGCGTAAGATATTCGCTAGAAAGGGTCCTCGTAAAGCTCCCGTTACGAACGTTTCTAGGAAGCCTAGGAAGCGTAAAAGGACTAATCTTATATTATAGGAGATTTAAAAGCTTTAGAAAGGATATAACCTCTTAATTTACAAAACTAATTTTACTAAGCTAGTAGGGATCTTAAAATACTATCCTTTTTTTTTATAATATTAAAATACTTTATAAAGGTTCGAGAAATCGCCGGTAAAATAACCGGGGAAGGAAAGGAGCTCCGGTAGTAAAGGGAGGTTATAAACGGGCTCTAAAAGTCCGCTAAGGCGATAATCGTTAATTTACTAAAGGATATATAACTTTTAGCTATTTATACGAAGCGGGTTACTATTCTAGGGACGGATCTTAGATTAATAAAAAGGATCCGACGTCGATTTAAGTCGTATTTAAGGTAGATTTTTAGATAGGGGAGATAATATTTATAATATAGATTTATTATAAGTAAAAAGTAAAGTTAGGAATTAGGTAATAAACTTTTTTCCCTAGCCGTATATTTAAAAAAGAATTCTCTATATTAGTAAAAACCCTTAAAAAAAATCTTCCTAACCCCGCCCTTAATCCTTACATTTACTATACTCCTTCGTAGTAAATTCTACTTAGAATATATCGATAATCCCCCGTTAATAAAACCCTTTAATCCGACTACTTAATCCTTATAATATCGGATATCGGCGACTATACCGAGATAGAAGCTCTTTTCCGTAGCTTTTATTACCTAGCGAATTTTTTCTTCGTCTCCGGCGTCGAGTTATATATATTAAAGGAGCTTTTAAATAATAGTATATATTAACTTCTAATTTCCTAATCGGTACTTTAATATATAATAGCTATAAACGAGGAAGTAAAGTTCGCTTTACCCTAGCCCGATAAGTATAAATCCGATTCGGAGGCTAAAAAGGGTACCGATACCGAACTCTCTTCGTCGCCGGAAGTTATATTTACGGATAAGTTTATAGCTATAAAGCCTATAAAGCGTACCCGGATTAGTACTAAGAAAGGTATACGATATTTATTATAATACGATACTCCTTAGCCTATAAACTAATTTACCCCTAGTAAGTTAGGCTAGTAAGGTCGCTCCTCCCTCGTTTAACTTCCTTTATAAGGAGGGTACCGGTATAAAGCGTACCCGTTCCTTAACCGAGGAGGAGTAGATAGATTCGACTCCCTTAAAGAAGACTACCTTAATAGTTAGAGTTACTAAGAAGGCTACTAGAGCTAAAGGAAAGGTAAAGGGCGAGTAAGGGGAATATAAAAGCGGGGTTAAAAGTACTCCTTTAGTAAACCTTTATTACTATTTCTTTATAAGTATAAGGAGGTAGTCGATATAGCGAATCGGAAGGGTATTTACCCTTTAGCTTAAGGATTAAAGATTAGGAACTTTTATTTAATATAGTAGAAATATAACCTTCTCCTACGTTTACTTATTAATCTATCTACTAAAGGGTAATATAAAGGTCCTCGTACGAGTTAATACTAACCGGTTTACTACGATATAGATAACTTTATAATAACTCGAATAAAATCCCTTTAAATATTAGGAAGATAATTAAGTTTAAGGAAGGTTAAAAGTTTTAATATTATAGATCCCGTAAAGTAAATTATATCCGAGAACTCGCTTAATATAAAGCCCTATTAATAGATTTAAGTTTTATAGCTTAAGGGTAATTACCCTTTAGTTTTTTATATATATATAAATTTATAGTAAAAGAGTAATAAATATATTATAGTTATACTATTTTATCTAGAATAATAATAGAAATATTAAATATAAAAGTACGAATATACCTAACGTTATACTCCTAAGTATTACTCTCTCCTTAAACTAGTTACTATCGAATTAGTAATTATCCTCGTTATCGTCCCCTATATAGACTATATCGTCGTTACGTTTACTATTACCTTTATCGTCTTTCGGCCTTTTATCGGTTTCCTTCCCTAGTTACAAGCGTCTCGTAAGCTAGTTAAATATATACCCTTTATTATAGGCCTCGTATAAGAGAGGATAAACTAGTTATATTCCGGCTAAGAAAGGTTAAACGAAGATTTAGTTATAATAATTATAGATTTCTTAGATAGTCGGGTAATAAACATATAGTATCCCGACTATAATCTTTAACTTCTTATCCTTCTTTAACGGCCTATTTAACGATAAGCCTTTAAAGTATTACGTAAATAATTTTTCCGGATTGGGTAAGAAAGGGTAGATACCGGGACTAAAGGCTTCGACGAGGATTACTATTAGCCTTTAACGGTAAAGTCGATCCGTTAAGCTCCGGAGTAATTTAGGCTTCGTTACCTTCTCTTATACTCGTATTTTATCGGCCTCTTTCCCCTTTCCGTTAGGATCCTTCCCCCGTTCTAGACTTATATCCTCCCTACCCCTCTTTTCCTCCCCGCCCCCCTTCTCCTTACCGCCTCCCTCTTATAAACCCTTCCTTTTCTTCTTCTTAGGATAATAAAGTCTTAACCTCGTCGATATATATAAATTAAGGAGACTAGAGAAACCCCTACGCTTCTTTACTTTAAAGCCTTCCTTTCTAATAAAGTTAAATAATACCGTTTCTTTATCTCTTAGTAGATAAGTAAGGCGGTCCTACTCTTAAATTAGTTTAACCTTTTTCGATATATTAAATAATCGAAGGCTTCCGATATTAAGTCGGAGGTTATTCTTTAATAACTATACGTCCTTAAAATTCTAAACTAATATAGCGAGCTCTAGCTATATCTTAAAGTTAAGCCTTACTATAAACTCCTTTACCCGAGATTAGTTTAAAAATATAGCCTTAGCCTTATAGTTAATAGCTTTTACTAGTTAGAGAACTCGGTCTTATCCGGCTTTACTAAAGATATCGAAAAGAAATAACCTTCTATAGATAGCGATATTAGTATTAGGGAAGTCTTAGGTAAGGAAAGCCGACTAGGCTCGGAGCTTAGTAATAAGTTATTATAAGACTTCGGTAGTACTAAAGCTACTAGTATAACTTAATATAGTCCGTAAAAAAGGCTAACTATAGAGAAGTTTATAAACTTCGTTAAGGGTAGGTTAACCTTTCCGCCTTAGTTAAGAAGATTTAAAAGTATTACTTAAAATATATATAACCCCTATTAGCTCCTTAGTCTTATCCTAATCTCCTTACTATAACTTTAAGCGTTACTTTAGCTATATAGGGTTAAGTAGTATAATAGGATCTTTATCGAAAGGCGTAAACAAGATATACTAAACTAGTTACGTTCTTTATACTAAACTAGTATTAGAATTTACCCCGAGAAGATTCGTTTTAAACTATAATAGTTATAAAGATATCGTTTAAGTTAGCTTAATACTAGCTAAAGGGGGTCTTAGAATTTCTTTAATTCCTAAAGTAATAAAGGCTAAAGGATCGTTAATAAGCTTAGTCGTAAGATAATAAAACGCCTTAACGACTATCGTAAATATAACGGATTCGACGTCTAATCCCTTTATAAAACTATAAACCGTTTTAATAATAAAATATCTTTTCTTATCTTAAACGAGCGTTTTATCCTATATATAAGCCTTAAGTTCTTTAAAGAATAGTTAGAAAAATAGGACTCGCTCTCTAAATATACGAACCGGAGGGTCTTTAAGGTCCTTTAAGGGTAGCTAGTCTTACGCTTAGTTCGAGGGTAAGGATATAGGTTCCTAAAGATTAAGGGTTTTAAGGCGTAGTCGAGATTAAGAGTAAGGGGGGTTTTTTAAAGGGTCGGTACCCGCGAGTCGCTTTTACGGTAACTTATTTAACGATAGTTAAGATTAAGAGCGAGAGGGGTCTTCTAAAGGGTTAGCGCTTATAAGTTACTTTTACGGTAACTTATTTAATAATAGTCGGGAGAAAATAAGACGTTAAGTTCGTACTCCGGCGAAGTAACTTAATATCTTTATTAGATAAAAGGTTTTCCGTTAGGTAATAAATAGTTATAGTTATAACGTAGTAGTAATTAGCTATAAAGGGGCGATTTTAACGAATACTTTAAGTAAAGTAAATAAAAGGGTTTAGAAAAGGGAAATTAAATTATATACGAATAATTAAGGTTAATATAAATAAGGTACCCCTAATACTTTAATTAAGTTATAGTAATAGGGTTTTTATATTAGGGTTAAATACTTAGGCTATACGATAAGATAAGGTAAGATAATCTTAACTTAAAAAGCTAAAGAGTATTTACCCTTAGGCTTTCCTAAGACTTAAAGGGTATTTATTTTTTAGCTATCCTAAAACCTATAAGGTACTTACTATTATACGTTTTCTATATAGAAAGGGTATTTACCTTTAAGCTCTCTCTCGAATTATAAAGTATTTATTTTTCGGCTCTCCCGAAACCTATAGGATATTTACTATTATACTTTCTCGATATCTAAAAGGCATTTACCCTTAGGCCTTTCCGAGAGTAAAAGGGTATTTAAATTTTAACTTTCTCTTACTATTTTATAAATAATATAATATTAGATCGAGAGTAACTAGTTAGGAAAGATAAGATATAATATTCTCGATATATAGGAATTTTTTTTATAACTAAAGGGTAAATACCCTTAGGCTTAGTTTTCTTTTCTCGGAATAATAGAAAGGAAGTAAGGAAAAATAAAACGACGTAGACTAGAAGAGAATATAATATATAAGAAGTAAAGGAATCTTAAATTAAATAACTATATTAATTTATCTTTATTATTAATCGGTTAATACTATATATACCCTACTAGGATTCGGTTTGTATATTCGTAGCCTTAGGGTTATAGGCGGGTTTAGTTACTTTTGTAATAAGCTTTAGGGTATTATCGGCGTCGAAAAGGAGTTTAGCGATAGGAGCTTTTATCTTAGCTTTAAGGGGAATAGGTTATTACCGGAAGCCCTTAAACCATTTATTAAGGTATTTAGCTATTTAATTCGTCCGGTTAAAAAAAGTTATAAAAGTAACTAAGTCGTCTATATAAAGGCGGGCTTTAAACTCCTCGTAGCTATAAATATCCTTATATATTAAGGTCTCGGCTTTAATAGTATATTATTAGGGGAGGCTAATATAAGTAGGGTAACCTTAAAGGTATTATTTTATAAAAAGTAACTAGTTAGCTAAAACTTACGTTTCGGGTCGTAACGTTAGGTAATAATATTCCGTATACCTTCGTATATCGAAATTAAAGTTCCGTTCGTTAGTAAAGGTATCGCGTTATACTACTTTAATATCCGATAATATAAGAGCCCGAATAAATTCGGTTTATTAAGGGTATTATCGTCGATCTAGGAGAGCGTAGCGTATACTAACTAATAGTCGACGAAGTAGGAGAGTCTTTAAATTTAATTTTACCTTATCGCCTTATTCGTTACCTACTCCGTATTAAAGTAAGGGTATATCGGGGAAAGCTATAGCTACCGTAGGTAAGTAATAATACTAGGTTTAAATATCTTCGATTTCCTAGTACTAAAGGTACGAATAAGGTACGTTTTTATCTTATTAATATACTCCTTAATAGTAGCGGAAAGGCTTTAAAAGGTAAAGGATATAATTCTATCGATAATAGTAGCTTTATACGCTTCCGTAAATTCCCTCGGATCCGTAAAAAGCTTTATTAGCGTATCGTAATATAGGCTTCGTAGGAGAAAGTCTATAATCCCCTTAAGGATAAATTCCTTTTAAAACATATTAAACTTCTAATAATCCTTTAAAAGTATAAAGAACTTATCTAACTACTAATTAATAGTTACTTAATAAAGGACTCGATACTAGTTCGTCCGGAAGGTATAGTCGGAGATCGTAAGTATACCGTTAAACTTCTCCTTAATAGTAAATTTCTCCTAATCTATAATATCTAGCTAAAAGGTAAGGCCGGTTTCTAAGAGAATTTTCGCTATACCTATTCTAGGATATTTCTAGATTCTAGGTTCCTCTCCTTTACCCTAAATATTAATATCTTAACTAGGGCGATTTAAAAGTAGGTAGGATCGGCGGGGGTTAAGTATCGAGATAAAGTAGCGTAGAGAGAGTAAAAGAAGATAAAATAGATTAGCGGTTCCTTATAGTACCCGAGCGATAGGATCTATAGTCCTATAATAATACTATATAACGTCTAAGGCTTTAATATATTTATCGATATTCCCTTTAAGGAATCGGACGAAAAGAGTACTAGAAATAACGAAATATCTATAGTATAAAAACTCTTCGTAAAGTTATACTTATTAAACGGGGTTAGTAATATCGAATATACTAAAGTAAAATACTTTTAACTTTTACTAATAAGGAATATCGGGATTAACCTTATCCTCTCCTTTAGAAACCTTAATAAAGTTTATATTATTTAATAAGTAAAAACCTTTATAATACTTCGTATCTACTACTTAGATAAGTAAAGTAAGCTTAGTACTAACGCGAAGTTTAATATAGTAACTAAAGTTATTAAGATCTTATCGTAATATCGACTAGAGATACTTAATATCGTTCTCGAATAAAGAGAAGACCCCCTCCCGCGAAAACTTAGTATACTTTACCGTTATAGCGATAGTATACTACTAACGTTTTAAGTAGACGATATAGTTAAGCCCGGCCCGGTTAAATAGGATTTTCCTAGTTCTCCTAAATAACTCTTCGGTAACCGAGTAACTTTAGATATAGCGGATACTATATTTCTAAAGTAAAGATAATAAAGGAGGTTTATATATAACCGAGGCTATATCCCGGAGGTTATATAACGGCTATTCCTAAGCCGTTTTAACCTTTCTCGGAGGATTTATAAGTTCTAGTTCGCTTAGCTTTAGGATCCCGAGAAACTTATAAAAGTCGTAGTTAATAAGAAACTAAAGGGTATTATACTAATAGTAACGGCGAGGGAGTAGTATATATCCTTTTTCTTTAGTCCTATTAGGGAGAATCTCGGTAGCGATATTAAGGTATTATTATAGTTCTTACTACTCTTAAGTTCTTTCGGGGACTTCGTTAGATTAAAAGTAGTATATATCGTTAGTTAACGTATCGAAGTACTACTATAAAGTAGACGAAGGTACTTAATCGGTCCGAAATTAAAGTTTATAGCCTACCTAGTTATAGAAGAAAAAGTAGTCGCTAAATTACTAAAGCGGGTTATTCGGGCTAGTAATTAAAGCTAGTCTTATCTCTATCTACTCTTAGAAAAGTAAAAGATTCGTTAAAGAGATATCGATATAAAATAAAGAGTACTAGGGTTCCTTATCGTTAGTAGATTATTACTTATAGGTATTAAAGCTAGTAAGTACTATATCGAATAAAATAGGAAGATAATATATAATAAAAACGCCTAAGGTTTTTAGGAAGGGAAGGATAACCTTATCGAATAAAATAACGTATTATATATTAGTTAACTTCGGGACCGTAGTTATCGGAGTCCGGTATATACGAGGAAAGATAATATAAATATTTTTACTATTAACTTAACCGAACTTATAGTAGGGAAGCTAGTAAAGCTTAATATCCTTAAGTTCGTACCCTTTAATAGGATAGTCGTTACTTATAATATTAACTTTAACTATAATATAAACTATCTTTTTAAGATACTTAATCTACGTAAAGGTTATAAGGTATTAAAGTATACCGTAAATCTAGAAGAGGTCGGGGAAAATTATTATCGAAGAGTTAATATCCTAGGAAATAAGTTTTATTATATACTCCCGGTCGTTACTAAGATAAAGGTAGATTTCCGGATCTTAAGGTAAATTTAAGGTACCGGTAAAGATAGTCCGAAAATAATCGGTAGGGGATAGGTTCTTTTATTTCCCCTAGGTTTCTAAAAATTCGAAGGGGGCCGATCGATTATAGTTTAAACTAATAACCTCCGCCTACTTAGACTATAATATATCTTAAGGGCTAGAAGATAGTTCGAATATATCGTTAATCGGGTAGTAGGTATCGTAGAGATTCCGATAATCGATTTCGCTAACGTAAGCGGAATTACTATAAGGAATAATACCCTAACGAAGGATAATAATAACCTATTATATAATCCTCTTAATATAATTAAGTTCCGTCTTAAGTTATTAGATAAGGTCCTCGTTAAAATATAACGGTATATATATAGATAATATAATTTCGTTTTATCCTAGCCTACTTTAAACCTAGGCGAATATATCGTCTTATATACGGTTCTCCTAAACGCCTACTAACTCGGCGTCGTCTAAGTTAATACCGCCTTATAAGCTTTAACGGTCGTTATCCTTATCGGCGTTATCTAAGTTAAATATATCTTCGGCGAACTCTATATTTATATTATTAAAGCTATCTAAGATTTAAGTTTATAGTCTCGAAGCTATAATAATAGAAAGGAATAAGGAAGTTCTCCGTATTTTAAAAATTTAATTAGTAAGAAGTAATATTAAAAGGACTTTATATTACTTACTAGTAACGAAGATCTTAAGGGTTAAAGTAATCTATTAGGATATAGGAAGGGTATTTACCCTTAGGCTTTTAAGGTTCTAACCCCTAACCCTTTTATATCTAAAGGGTATTTACCCTTCGGCTTTTAAGGGTCCGACCTTAACCCTTATATATAGGAAGAGTAATTACCCTTTAGCTTTAAAAGAAATCTATTATTAATTTAAAAAGTAAAAATAATAATAAGTAGTATATACGGAATAGGGTAGTAACCTTTAGAATTAGAAATACTAATTATATATATACTTTAAAGAGATAATATTAAATAAGTAAAAGTAGTAAAGCTAAAGTAACTTACGGAAAAACTTAAAAAGTAAATTATAAAAGGAGGGGAAAGGTATTTACCCTTCGGTTTCTAAGGTTTTAACCTTAACCCTTATATAAAGAAAGGATAATTACCCTTTAACTTTAAAAGAAATTTTATATTAATTAAAAAAACGAAATAAAATAAAAGTATATATAGAATAAGATAAGGTATATATTATAATACTTAGAATTAAGGAATAGTAATTATAATTATACTTCCTAAAGGATTTTATTAAGGAGGTAAAATAAATTAAAGATAAAAGAACTTACGGAAAAATATATCCTATAAAATAAATCTTAATAAGATAAGAAAGGTAATACTCTTCGGCTTTCTAGTAAAAAATACTTCCGGGGGTAGTTTAATCCCTAGTAGGGGAAATAGTTAGAAAAGAAAAAAAGAAAAAAGGAGAAGAAGGGTATAAGACTATAATATAAAAGAAAAATAGTTTTATATAAAAAAAAAAAAAAAGTTAGATTATTATTATAGTAATTAAAAAAAAAAAAATATAATAAAGAAAATATATTATATTATAATAATAATAGGAAAAGCTAAAAGAAGTTTATAAAAATCTTTTTAACTTATTTAAATAATAAAACTTATACTTATACTTTATTATATTTCCGTAACCGTTATATTAAAATATTATTTTAATTAATCTAATTTATAAAACTTATACTTTATTATTTTTTATAACCGTTATATTAAAAAAATATTTTAGCTAATCCGGTTTGTAAAACTTATACTTTATTATTTTTCGCGACCGTTATATTAAAAAAAAATTCTGGCTAATCCGGTTTATAAAACTTATACTTTATTGTTTTTCGCGACCGTTACGTTAAAAAAAAATTCTGGCTAATCCGGTTATTAAAACTTAATATTCTTTAAGATTTCTTAAATCTTAACTAGATATACCCTTATATAATAGAGAATAACGGTTTATAAATAGTTTACGGATAGTAGCCTTATATATGCCGTTAGGTAATAGTTACTTGTAAATAACCGTTTACTTACGGTAGCCTTTAGTAAACGGTACTTGCTAGAAGCGCTAATTCTTACTAACGGTTAAGTTACTAGAGCTAATCCGAAAACCGTCCCTAGATAATTTATAGATCGCTAATATACCTAGACCGCTCCTGGAGAGTTAAGGAACCGTGGATTACGCCCTGTAACCCCCCCGCTATGTAGCTTAATTACGGAAGCTAAAAGGGTATTATAACCTAATAAGTAACTGTAGAAAGCGAAGATAATAAGATATATTCGCCTATACTAAACTACTACTAACTATCTAATAAAGGAAGGAAAAGGGGGCGGAGAGGTAGCTCGCGCTAAGGCCTGGATCTATCTAGTAGGGGGCGGGGCCGATTAGCTGCCACGCTGTAGGCTAAGGCACCTAGGCACCTACAATATATTCCCTCTTCGAAATACCTCTAAGCTTTAAAAAAGAATATCCTCTTATCGAAGGATTTCAAACTCCCATCGATCGATATCCAGCGCGACGCAACGAGTTTGCATCGCGCCCTCTCTCTCCAGTGCCGGCAGTACGTACATATAGTCGCCGATTACCCTCCTCCTCTCGCAATCCCGCCTTATTCTATACAAATTCACGCGGTCCTTCGCTTCTATAATCCCCCTTGCAGTGCGTGCTTCCTCCTCCAGCACGACAACACCAAACGCACACAAAAGCGGTTTCGCATCCCATGCGCCCTCTCGCCACGACAGCCTCTTGCTCAGCGAGACTGCCTTGAGACGAACCTCGCGCTTGCGGCACTTTTGCGCGATCAACGCGAGCGGCCCTGTGATGCTGCCGGCTTCGAAAGTAAACCCGATCCGGCTGACTGGCTCCCGTTCAGCTTCACCCACGCACTCGCTACACAGACGCAGCAGCTCGCGGAACTCGGGCTCCAGCGCGTCATACGCCATCTCACTGACGTCGCGGCACGCCGACATATAAATAAACGTCGTCAGGTATTGCATGTACACCGAGCGCAGCGCCCGGCGTGTCCGGGTGTCGGAGCTAGGAGAGGCGGCGGCGCGCTCGCGAGCCTCGAGGATGACTTCACGCCAGTGGCTGAGCCCAGAAAGGAACCGGGCGCGTTCTATGTCAACCTGGACAGGGTCGTAAGGAAGTGGTGGGTGTGGGCGTGGCGATTCTGTCGACGAATCCGACTCTGGGACAACAGCTGGCGGTGCAGTGTGCATTGCCCAGGCTTGCAGCCCGAAGATGATGCCGTGTGTATGAAAGCAGCCCCACGATGACAGCAACTGGGCAGTCGGCATTGACCCGTAGGGCCGCATGCCGGACGGATTGGGGCACGAGATGAGATTCGAATAGAGACGGAGCTGTGGTGCGCAGTCCCCCAGTGTGTGCCCGCTCATGACAGAGATAAATGGCAACATGTGCTCCATGTCGGCCAGTTCCCGGTCCTGCGTGTCGGGGATCATCAGCCGGCGCGGTGCCTGATACGGTGACGATGGCGTGCTCGTTGAAGGCACTGTCTGACGGAGGATGGGCACCCAGTCACGAAGCAGTCGGATGCCCGTGGTCATGAGCCCATCTGCCCCCGTCATGTTGCCTTGGAGCAGCTCATACGCCAGGAGCAATAGCGTGTTGATGAGCAGAGCGCGCGGTGACATGCAGTCTGGACCGTCACGTATACGCTTCAGGCAAAGCTTGATGGCTTGGTTCTGGTGATGGATGGCAGCGCTGTGGTGGTGGTTGAGGACATCGCCCCCCAGGCAAGGGTGGAGTGGCGCAGACGGTGTCTCGGGGGCACCATCGTCTCGGGGAGGCGACGGGGTGTTGACGACCTCGTTGATTGCTCGCGACAACGCTCCGATCGCGAGGATACTGTGCTGAACGCATTCGTCTCGTGTGCTCTCGCTTAGCACGACACGACTCCAAAAGTCACCATGGAGATAACCTGAGAGGTCTTGGACGAGCGAGTGTCGGAACAGATCGAAATATACAATGTCGCCGTCAGAGAAGCATGCCGGAACCAGTGCCGGTCGGATGAACTGGAGGGGCAGGATCGCCCTGGTCTGGCTGCTGTCCCGGCGCCGGCTTCTTGATCTGGTTCGTGCCACCGGTCCAGGGGTAGGGGCAACGTATCCGGCGCATGGCACGTTTGCCTTCTCGCATCGCTCGCAGGTCGGTTTCCTTTCGTCGCACCGCACATGGCGCGCCTTGCAAGTCACGCAACCTGTGCGGACCTTGGGTCGGCTCGCTCGCTTGCGGTTGGGCTGGATGGGGACGATGATGTTTTGAAGTCGCGGCGGACGAGACGGTCCCTGCCCGTCGGAGGGCTCATGCGAGGTGAAGATTACGGTCGGGGATGGCTGTGGGTAACGCTCATCGAACTCCGAGTCGACGGGTAGCTGTGGGCTTGTTGAACCAGAAGACGCCTGTGTATGTACCTTAGGTACCTAGTTGTTAGTATTGTCTATTCTCCCTCCTTGCTTTGTATTTTGAGCAGATGACATACCAGGTTCCCGGCCGACATTGCTGCGGGAGATGCCGAGTAAGGGACGCCACTGTCAAGTGAAGTTGGATGATCTAATACTATCCGGACACCAGGAGGGGGGACAAAGTCTTTGGCTGCCGGGGAGGACATTGCTTGTGCTGATGGCTCGAACAAGTAAAGTTTGCCTCGTTGTCGTCGACTCTGGACGCTTTTGAAGTTCCTGTGGGAACCCCTTGGTTGTCAATCTCGATGCGGCGTCCAGGCACCCAAGTCCGCATGCTCAAGAACGCCCTGCTTCAAATAATGCAGTGAATATTTCTAGACGAGTCCTTGCAAAGGGCATTCAGGAACCATCACGCACGCCCACAGGTTTCTGGGTTGACCGGTGCATGTATCTAGGTACCGGCGGGACAGCAGGCCTCCGCAATTGGTAACCGGCTCGTACCCAAGACGACCAATAAAGATCGGGGAGCAAAGGGGTTTGTCGAGAGCTTGAGCCATGTACGTCACGGATCACGCCCGTTGATAGGCCTCGGCACAGACCGGTGACCGGGCCCGAGCATCCGCCCGATGCATTCCGCAGTTCCATTAGTCTAGTCCGGAGCCTCTGTTACTCTCCGCTGCATCTTGCCGGCAGACGATGCCGGGGCATATTTGTCGGCACACCTACCTGTAATGCAGCCCAGACGTAGCGCGGGCTTGACGCTTCGGGACTCAGAGAGCTGTGCCGAATAAGTGTGGAAATTTCTTCCCCGACCAGGGATTACCTATAGCTTTCCATTCACAGCGAGGCTGGGTCTTCATTTCATTACCGTCCTCCTTCAAGAAACCCTTGGGCTTCTCTACGGAGAGTGGACATTAGTCCAGCAAATCTGGATGGACGTTTTAGGATATTACTAGCGATTCTCCAAAGCTGCCTTCCCCCCTGCATCATGCGCCCTGCTACCCCGGGTAATACCCGTCCACATCGTTGCACAGCCTCCCGTGCTGTGCCCCACCGTCCGTAGGGCTGAATGTAGTGGGATGGGACGGGCGGGACGACATACCGGTACATATAAGCCGGGAAACCGAACTGCAGTTAAACTTTAAATAGGGAGTTCCCCGCTGATCCTAGGATGCTGATATTGGAGGCCTCAGTAGCACTTATCAAGCAGCATGCTACGGAGTACTTAAATACCTGCTGTGCGGAGTTCTCAGTCCAGACGTGGGGTGGCAGTGCAGGCCGGATCCAACTCTGTTCTGTTATCGCCCTCGACCTTGTATCCGCACTACACTTCTTGCGCGCGCAGCTCGCTAATAAAGGTGGCCAGGCAACTTCCTGTACAAGGTATCCCTACTCGGTGCAAGACGCAGTGCCTAACCTGTGGCTTGAACCAGAACCTGACTAGAGCCCAGGAACATGCGCTGAAGTTGAGCCCGGCTGCTATCCTGCCTCGCCTGGACCTACCTTGACAATGTCTAGCCATTAAGGTCACACGGGAGAAAGGAGACTAATGCGACTCTGCAGAATGCAGAGGGTTGTCCGTCGTGATGATGTGTACGGCGCAGCTCAGGATCGGGTGATCCTTCCACCCAACAGCGGAACATGATCCGTCGAGGGACTTGGAGCAGCGATGGGGGCATATGTCCCCAGCCCTACTGGGCGGTGGCCAGGAACAACATATTTACCAATAGAATCCCGAGCTGCAGTGCGTGCCAAGCCGCGCATGCAGCAGTCAAGGTCTGCGGAGCGACACCCAGCTCATTGCATGGAGGGGGAGGTCACCGCCAGACATGCAGCGGAAGGTGGGGGGTAGTTTGTCAAGACCGAGAGCAACAACACATACCAGACAGCACGAAAAGGGTCGACAGGCAGTTCCCATTCGCCTTGAAAATGGACTGATGGTGTCTCGTTTCGGTCCTTGGCCAGTCACATTCACATCCATCGCTTGGGGGTTGATCTGAAGGACGAGAGGAGGAGAGGACCAAGGATTCAAGATGTGCGGGTCAAGCAGCAGCGTTGCTGCAAAACCTCCCATCTAGGCCAGATCGGGCTTCAAGTTTCAAGGACGTCTGCCAAGCTCGTCAGTCCCAGACTCCAAACTGGAAGTGCTGGTACAATTATGGTTGCCTGGAATTGATACAGGGCCTTGGATGGGGGGGTGGGTGGTATTCTCGCTTCCGCAAAATGCCGGGGCCCTTTGTCAGGTTCATTTTGCTGGTGCCTGGAAATGTCAATTTGGATGATATGCCCCGGGCATCGATGTTGTGTTTTGTTGACTTGGAAAAGGGGGGGCCTGGAGGTCGGCAGTCAAAGGACTCCAGCACGGTGAAGAAGAGGCTGGGGGCCGGGGATGACTCAGCATGGACACCGCGAGCACATGCCACCTCGAGGCCACGTTGGAGACGGGACAGAGGACAGAGGCCAGAATCCACTGCAACCCCAGCCTCCAAAACTGAATTGACAGTGGCCCCGTCCGAAATCCAGTGTCCACAATCGCGCTCGCCACTCGAGAGGCCGTCATCGTCGTGCTCCCTCCCGCATTTCGGAATTGCTGCGCCCCTGCGCAATGTCGAGCGCCCGGTGATAGCTTCGCGCCATTGGAACCGAACATCCCACACCCCCCTGCCGACCAGGCGCACGAGTCCCGCCGTCCGCCGCCCATCATGGCGCTGTCCTCCTGCATGCAGTCGTTCGCCCGACTTCTGCTCCTGCTGGTGACGGCATCTGCCGTGCCCGCCCTCGCCGGCAAAGCCACGGACCACGACGCCGTCGAGAGCGCGCTGGAGAGTGCCCTCCCCTCATACCACTATGGCGCGCCCATTGCCGTCGAGTGCATGAACCGAAGCTCGTTTGTCCACCCCGCCCCCCTTCCCCCCCCTCTCCCCATTCAAGCTCTGCCGCGTGGATATTGTGGAAGCTGACATTATCTCTGCCTCGCAGTGAAACGGGCGAACACATCGAGAACAAGGCGCACGAGATACAATGGATCCCCTTCCCGACATGCAGCGAGACGTCGGCGCCGCTGCAGTTCCAGTACGGCGTCGAGGGCGAGATCAACTGTACCATCCCCGTCATCTCCGACCCCTTCTTCCATCTTCTCGAATTCTACATCCACTCCGACGCGCCGCTCTCATGCCGGCTGCCCGCGCGCCCGGCCCCGCACCCCAACACCATCGGCGGCAACGAGCCGGTCCGCGAGTACATCCCTCTCGTCATCGCGCTGGCCGGCACGCTCCAGCTCAGCCACATGCACATCAGCACCCACCTCAACGTGCTGCTGCACAGCACGCCCAAGCACCACATCCACCCGCACGACAGCGGCGTCCTCGACAGCGGCACCGCCTATAGCACAAGCCCTCTGACGCACATGGCCGGCAGCGCGACCAGGCGTCTCGTAATCGGCGACCCGCTGCCCCTGAGCTTCAGCGTGCGATGGTTTCCGACGCCGGCGTTGCCAAAGGTGCAGGGCAAGGTGGAGTGGAACGGCATGGGGGGTCACATCTACGCCAGCACCGTCTTCTACAGTGTCCTGTCGTTCCTGGCTGGCATGGTGGTGGCGAGCGTCTACTTCTTCGGGTCGGTGCTGCCGAAACGGTTGCGGGGACGGGGCCTGGGAGGGGCGACACCGCTGGGCGGATATGGGATGGGGGGCGTTGGGAATGGGTGGGGATACCAGAAGAGGGCGGTGGACTGAGACGATCTTGTATGGTAATGAACCATGAAGGACATTAATCTGTTTGCAGCTATTTTGGTTCCGGGATACCAGGCGTTGGGGCAGGCACATGTCCACCAAAAGAGTGGCTTTTGGAGCAAAGATGATGTTTTGGGACCTCGCTCTTTTACCCTTCAACTTCCGTGCATGCCGGTTGTCCAACCTCTGCTGCCGTCTACTGTGCCTTCTTCCCAGCCAGCAAGGCATCCGCTTCTCTGAAGCGTCCGAGCATGCGGGATGCCATGTCGATGAAGAGAATGGACGCTGGGACGGTCAGCGGCATCTTGCAGAGGACCCAGAAGGGGGGGCACTTACGGATGACGAAGAAGGGCGCATACATGTTGAGCAAAAGCTTTTGCTTCAGCGCTGCTGGGTAGATGGTGGCATCCCAGTACAAGACGTCGTTCATGCAGGTGAGGGTGGTGAAGGCGGCCTCGAACGCGTAGACCAGCAAGGCGAGCTCGTGGGCGCCCGAAGTGCCCTTGCGCTGGATGCCGAGCCGGAAGATGGTAAAAATGATGATGGGGAGAGCAAACAAGACCTCGAGGTGGCAGAACAGACCCATCCAGCTGTCATGGCCGGATGCCGTCGCCGCCGACCACTGTGGAATCGGGTCGTTGAACTCGGCGATGTAGTCTTGCTTGGCCCCATATGCAAAATGCAGCAGCGACCCGGCCGGTTTCCAGAAGCGTTCGGGGTATAGCTCCAGGTTGTCGACGACTGCAGGGCGGGATTGGTTGTCAGTTTGGCACGACGGGGACAGAGTGCCGGAAAGTCGGCGACACGAAAGGAGCAACTTACGGAGGATGAGTGGCAGCTGGAGCACGCTCCAGACGAGCCAGACCTCGTTCATCCACGACCTGGTGTATGTCGTCATGATGCAAATTGGACGTGCCGAAAAGATGGAAGTTTGATGGAGGAGTTTGCGCGGTCACGACCATGGAGACGCGTCGGGTTCCCCAATCTGACCGCTGATGGTGCGCTGGAGTTTTGAGTTGGAGAGCTTGCGGACCCGCCCCTGGAGCCCGGGCCCAATGGTCGTCGGTGCGTCATCCCTGTCTTCCCGGGGCCCGGCCGGAGCTCCGACTCTCCGAGACACCGAAAACACATGCAAAATAAATGGTGAGAAGGCAATGAGGTGACAACAATTGCACTCATTCTCAAGTGTGAGACCAATCCAGCAAAAGGTTTTGGCATCTATGGCAGGAGCCGTTTGCAACGGGTGGAGATGGACATCATCACCACCGTGACCCTTACTCCGTATATCCCCCCCTGATCCCAGACTGGACATGATGATGTTCAACGACCCGTCGCAAATGATGATGTCGCTGTATTAGATAACCGTTCTACCAAGCCACTCGAGGTGCCGATGAAAATGCCCTATATAGTACAGCAAGCTGGCACCGGTCCGGCATGTATGTTGGCCCTAGTCCCTGAAAGGTTTCTTTGATCCATTCCCATTACATTGCCCTCCTCTTCAGTCTCTTCAGTTCCTTCTCCCGGGCACGTCCCCGCCGTAAAGCTCGACCGGAGCAACCCCCGGGGTTGAGTCGGTGGACAGCTCCTGGCGGTAGTCGCCCATTGCCGATTTGACCATGGTGTTCGGCGCATGGTTCGGCGTATACATCTCCTGGCGGTGTTCGTCACCACCGGCCTCGTGAATATCTCCCGTGTAACCGGCCTCGTACAGAGGAATATGCCCCGAGTATGTGTACTTGACGTCGGTGGGAGGGCTGGGTCCCGGCACCGGGCCAGCATGACCCGTACCATCCACCTCGGCAGGCACCTCGTCGGTACCCTTCTTCTTGCGCCGAAGAAACCACACGAGTGCCGCAATGGCCGCAAGGGCAACGACACCTCCCACCACACCGCCCGCGATGGCACCGACATTCGTCCCAGAGGCAGAGCTCGACGTAAGTGGATCCCCAGTGCCGCCGCCCGATGCTCCTCCGGCTGAGCCCGTGCCAGACCCGGTGTCCGAGGGGGCTGCGTATCTGCTGTCAGCAACAATGTCTGGGGAAGGGTCACCGAGGACTGACCTTGGGTTTCTGTGGCAAACAGCTTCTGCACGTCCCCATCCGCCCATTCGACCTTGTCCGAACCCTGCGAGTACAGGGCCTTGATGGCGTCCGCCCTCTGGTACGCGGCAGCTTTGGCATCATATGAGTCCTTCCACTTGAGCGTCGACATGTCAAACAGCAGCAGGCCGTTGGGCGCCTCGTCTTTTTGTGTCATGCCCGCGCCCTGTGTTTGTCTGTCGGCGCCGCCGATGCTCAGAATTTGTCGCTTGCCCACAACCACGCACGTCTGTTCGCTCCGTGGCCCCGCCGGTGGTTCCGGGAGCTTGGTCCACACGAAGCCCGGGAGACTGAGCACGTAGGCGTCGTGATGCGTGGTTTTGGCGCGCTGGTTTTGACCACCGAAAACGAATCTGGGACAGGCACAGTCAGACAACGGCGACGAGACCGGACGGGGATACCGGGCACTCACATCTCATGGCCCCCCTCGGTGCTCTGTGCCCCCGACACGCAGAACTTGCTTCTCGGCGACGGAGGCACATCTCCAGTCGTGCGTTGCGTGTACTTCTTCTTGGTAACAGGGTCGAAGAAGGTGATGGTCTCGAGGTCGTGGAATGTGGACGCGCCAATGTCGGGCTCTCCGCCCACCGGGGGCGAGTACCCCCCAAAGACAAAGACAAGACCGTTCGGGCCATAGTTGGGCACAAACTGGGCAGCCCCGCCCAGCAGCGTCGGGTATGGGCTGTAGTTGATGGTGCCGTTCTCCCAGACGCCCGACTTGTAGTTGTAGGTCAGCATCCCCCCGAGCACCTGGTTGCGGGGCCGGTAGAGCTCTGTCCACCCCGAGGCGATGCCACCGATGGCGAGCCCCTGGGTGCTCGTTGACACGTGTGCGGACCACTCGCCCGGGTCAATCTCACTGAACGCTGCTGGGTTTGCTGGTTCCGAGAGGGCCCAGTTCCCACCACCACTCCCGTCGGCGGTGAATTTCCACAGCGTCGTCGCAGTCATGTTGAGGCCGCGGAGCCACGTCCCACCCCAGGAATAAAAGACGCCCCTTTCAGCATCGGTAAACACCTGCGTGTTGATCTTGTTCGGCCCTTGCTTCGGAATTGTCCTGATCTGGACGTTGGCTGTCGTCCACGACGCTGAAAGATCGATCGAGAGGGTCGAATTGACAGGGTTCGTCTTGTATTCGTTGATCTGGCCATCCTCGAGCTGGCAGATCTCGCCGCCGTCAATGTACACGTAGTTTCCCAGCACCGTGGCCTTTGCGACGGAGCGACGGACGAGGTTCTCGGGTGTCGGGGAGTCGAAGAGGGCAGCGCTGACGAGTGCGACCCGCCCCAGCGCGGCCAGGGCCAGAAATCGGAGGGGGGATCGAGTTGTCGACATGGTGGCGGTCCCGCGGCGGGAGGTTCGATCGCTCGACATCAGACACGCATTCACGCGTGGTTTGGGGTTGCTGGCCGGAGATGGGGGAAGGTCGACGTGGACGTGGATGGGACCACAGAGCATCGGCATCGCAAAGATGCTCGCTCCTGCGCGGGTCTTCGCCATAGTGGCGTTGTGTGATCGCCAAAATCCTTCGGCCCGCCCATTGCGACACTGAAGCTCCGCTAGTGGCTCGGCAGGATCGCCCAGTTCACTTCAGCGAATGCAAGGAGCGAATGGGCAGACTTTAGTGGGCAACCACCCCCCAAGCGATGCGACGGCGCGTCCGACAAACCGAGGCTGCCAATCACAGCCGGGAGCGGAAATGGTGGAACAATGCGCGGAACCGCCAGCTCAGCCCCGGCAGGGCGGAGTCTCTCGCGGGTAAACACCATGACCGCGATGCCTGGCACGCCTGGGTGCTTTCCTTTCATGAACGGGCTTGTCCTCAGCTCAAGCTTGAAACCCGACAATCAACACCATAAGGTTTGGATTTGAAGGAACAAATTCTGTACCGGGTAAAGGTGAGAGACTGGCATCCATGAAGCGACCGGGACGCTCTCAAGCACATATGCCCTGCGGCTTCCGAAAACAACCATCAGAAACGGGTATTGTACACGGGATGGAAACGAAGCATCCCTGAAGAAATACAAGCATCACAAGCCGAGACTTCACCCGCTTCACGACGCCCTGGACCCCTTTCCTCTCTCCATGCCCTCGCGCAGAATCTTGACCTGCTTTTGGATCTCAACCCACAGTGGCAGACCAGAAAGCTCGTCGTTTCTCGACCTGGTCAGGACCCAGCCATCGTCGTTCTCGTCCGTGTCCGAGTCGGAGCCGCCGTCGTCACTGCGAGCAATGGCGAGGAGAGCCGCCACAAATGCTTCCTGGATGTAGGCGAAGCTGAAATCGTCCGTTATGTCTGCAATGGCGTCGCAAAGCTTGTCAGGGAACTCAATGTCGTTGTTGTCAGCGAGCTTCTTTTGCCAGAAGTGACAATATGCCACGCGCTCCTCTCGGCTTGGGTCTGGGAACAGGTACTGGCGATCGAAGCGGGAAGGGCGTTTCTATGAGAGTCAGCCAGCCCGCGTCTCTCTGGGAACGACGGGACATACCGCGATGCCTGGGTCCAGACGGTCGAGATGGTTGGTGCTCCCGACGATGAAGATGCCGTCGTTGTTCTTCAGCCCGTCGATCTCGTTAAGGAAGTAGCTGCGGACTCCATCAGTGACGAGAGAGTCGAGATCCTCAAAGATGAGATAGCAAGGTGCATTGGCACGCGCCTTTTCGAAAATCATGGCTACGGCAGCCTCTGGGCCCATCCACTTCATCTTGTCAGTGCCGCTGCCAGGGGTGAAGGTTGCTGGGCCATGACCTACCGACACAAAGTTGCGGACGTACATGGCGGGAATGGGGTCTTTTCGGCTGTAGAACGTGTTCATCATGGCCTTGATGGAGATGGTCTTGCCATTGCCCGGGGGGCCGTAGTAGATGACGCCCCGTTTCCACGGGACTTTGAGCTTCTGGTACGTGTCCCGCGAGTCGAAGAAGCTGAGGTGGTCGCGGATGATTGCCTTCTTCATGGCTGGGTCCAGGATGACGGCGTCCCACGAGGACTTCATGACGCTTTGGTAGAGCTCAGCGCTCTTGACCCACATACCGCCGTCAAACACCCAGACTTCGTCACGCAACTCATTTGTCCACCTGCCAGCTGCCAGGATGAGGGCATCGGCCTTGTGCGTGTCGGCTGTCAGCAAGTACGAGTTCCGCACGTCTGGCCACGCCGATGAGCCGTCGCGCCCGTTCACCACATACAGGATGAACTCGGCATCTTGCCACTTGTACATGAACTTGCCAAAGGAAATGTCCTGCGCCAGCCCCCCAGGATTTCCGTCGATGCGGCGGGCTGGCGGGACGTATCCTTTCCAGACAAGCTTGGATGGCACGTTGTCCCCAGGACCGGGTTCGATGAGGGTATAGGTGGCATTCCCACCGGCCGCGAATGAGAGAAGGTTCGCTCCGTAGGTGGGGATGATGACGAGCTCGAGGTTTGGATATTGCTGCTTGAGGGCGGTGGCAATGACGGCGTCGGTGTTGATGCGTTTCGCCGTCGAGTGGTTGAAGAAGGCATGTGTCGTGCGGTCAGGACCGTCTCCTGAATGGAGCGACATTGCGGCGTGATGGTTCTGGGCTCGTGGTAAATCTCAGTGGCCGTGTGATGGAAGGGAACCCTGGGGGGGTGATGACTGGATGACGGAGGAAGGACTCGAGGTTAGGACTTGGACGAGATTCAATGCAGACGATATACTTATTGCGGAGCTGAGCTGGACTGGACCCGGAGACCCGGACACGGGTGCCTGGAGTTGGCGACGTGTGTTGGTGCGGGGGGACGGCACGGGGGATGCCAAGAAAGGATCGTGGAGGCGGAGACGAGCAACGCCGCACAACTTCTCCGCCTTTTGCACCGTGTCCTTCCTCCGTGCCCCTTCAACGGTTTCACGACGACGACAGCGGATCGCTAACGACAGCTCATCATGTTGCGCGGGCTCCGAGACAAAGTCCACACCAAGGCCAGCGCGACCCTTGCGAAAGCCGTCGAGCGTCTTGACATGAAGGAGGAGGTCGAATTGGTTCGCAACATCCGCAATGACCCAGACCTTGCTGCGACGAAGTTTGCGCTTACAGAGCTCAGCGATGAATTCCGAGACCTCGGAAGCACTCTCAAGGACATTTGGAGCCGAAACAGCTAGACTATCATGATGGAGGAGGATCGAGATGCAAACCGCAACACTGCACTCAAGGTGTTCCTTGAGGATGACAAGCCCAGACCATCGATTGTCCCAGCTAATAATACGGTACCCGAGCTATTCACATACGACCCTCTTCCGGATGAGCCTCTACGGACACGAATCTTGACTCTCCTAGGGGGCGACGACATGCAACCCATCCAGTGCACACTCAGGTCTGTAAACCTGGGCGACTTTGCCGAGCAAGGTATTCAGTACGAAGCACTTTCGTACTGCTGGGGCTCGGCAGCGAAGGCTGACCTGGTCTCTATTTTCTGCAACGGGAGACGACTCAATATTACCCGAAACCTCAAGATGGCTCTGAACAACCTCCGACCCAAGCAGGGTGAGCGTATCTTGTGGGTGGACGCCATCTGTACCAATCAGGAGGACAAGCCTGAATGCGCGCGACAAGTCCCAAAGATGAGGGATATCTATGGACGGGCAACAAGCGTGGTGGTATGGATTGGGGAGTCAAATCACGCATGCCGTGGCTCGTTCCGAGTCCTGGAATACCTCTCCAAGCTGCACATCGGGGCACAGGGCACAACAATGAAGTTTGACGAAATAAAGAGCCGGGCACATAAAATACCCCTCGATGGATATCCCGCCAAGCTCTCGTTCAACCTAGCATTCGCCATGGTTCAGGTTATGGAAAAGGCCGAGTGGTTTTCTCGGGTCTGGGTTTTGCAGGTAAGTCTCGTGCGTGTGCTGTAATAGCAACCGTGGGACCACAATGGACGAGGCACCTGCTGACAGAGTGGAAACCAAAAACAGGAAGTGGCTCTCGCCCAGTCTGTGTCGGTTATGTGTGGCCGCCAGACGATCACCTGGGATTCATTCGAAAAGGGGATGCTGGTGAGAGCCCTCATCGCTGCCGAGGATCGCAGGACATCGCGGTTTCTGCTGCGCCAACTCGATGTTGGCGTTCTCAGGGTCGTCGAGCTGCGAAGGGCGATTCTCAGTACGAAGCTGCTGAAAATCAGGAGACAGATGAAGGCTTGATTGAAGGGTGAAGATCTGTCTAGGGAGAGGGGGAGGCCTAAAGCCTTTTATATATAGAGCAGAAAAGGGGTTCAGGGGCTGAGTCCATCTAGGGCCCTGCCCTACGCCACACTAGCTAGAACCATACCTTTCAGTACTCCTACTTCTAAGTAGTATTAAATCCTCCGTATATGTTATATCCTTCTTCTATCTCCAGGGGGGTACCGTAAGCTATAAAGTTGTACCGTAACGGCGTCTGGGTATACGGAACCCCTTGATCGATCGGCTTTTATAGCCGACCGATCTATAGTAGCCTTACCGTTCTTCCTTCTCTCGGCTCCTATAGGCTACTAGCTCTTACTATCGCGGTATAACTAGGTCCCTAGTATATATTTACGCTACTCTAGGCTATCCTCCTCTCCTTAATCCTATTAAAAGTCTATACGGGGCTAAAGGCCTATTATATATATAAACTTATCGAATATAGGCTTCGGTAAAGCCTTAGTAAGTTTATTAGTTACTATTTCCGTAGTAAGGATATACTAAAGCTCGACTTCGTTATTAGTAACCTTCTCGCGTACGAAGTAGTATTAAATATTAATATACTTACTATATTAGTAGTTACTAGGGTTCTTAGCGAGGGTAATAATACCTTAGTTATCGTAATAGATAATTACGGGCTAGGGGACGTTATCGGGCTTACTAGTAGCGATCTCTTCGTAGAACCGGCTAAGCTATATAGCTTCTTTAGTTACTTATATTTAGCCTATATATTCGGCCTTATAGCTAAAGAGTACTATTATAGCTTATCGCTTAGACTATTAACTAATACTAGTACTACTAAAGTTAAAGGCGTATCCCCTTGTAGATCGCCGGCTCTTACGATCCCTAGCTTAGTTAGTATCTAAATATCTTTTTAGGGGTTTTAAGGCGCCTTAAAAGGTTAGACTAAGGTATAGGGAGTCTTAAAGGTATTTAAAGATCCTTTTAACTACTACTTAATAACTTTTATCTAGCTTATAAGTATAACGGCTTACTTTAGAAACTATAAATACGATATCGGGCCTCGTCCTAAGTATTAGGTATATTAAGGCCCTAATAGTAGATTAGTATATCTTCTAAAAGGCTAGCGTTAGATAGTAGTCCTCGGGTAGTTCTAAGAGGTTTAGGTTTACAGCTATAGGTATTAGCTTAGGTTTATAGTTTATTATACCGAAGTCTTCTAGGATCTTACGGATATAGCCCTCCTAATCGAGTGTAATAGTCCTTATAGCTCTATTACGAGTAATATGGATACCTAGGTAGTAGCTATATAGGCCTAGGTTTATTATTTTAAACCTAACGCTTAGAGCTTCCTTAAGTTCCTTAATTACTATCTTATCTTTACTAACGATAAGAAGATCGTTAACGTAAATAGTAATAAAGGTACCGTCCTTAGCGAATACTTTACTATTAACGTATATAGGATAATACCCTAGTATTACTAGGAAATTAGTTAAAGTCTTATACTAGACGCGCGGTACTTGTTTTAGGCCGTATAAGGCTTTCTTAAGCTTATATACCCTCCTAAAGCCGTCGTTAAATTCTGTTAGTTAGTCTACGTAGATATCCTCTTTAACTTCCCTATAGAGAAAGGTAGTTTTAATATCTATTTACTCGATCTCTAGGTCTTATATAGCAGCTAATATAAAGAGAATGTCTCTAGGCACCTTGGGTTCTGCCTCCGGGCACCTTATCCCCACTTTTTCCAGAATTCTGCTACGGCGCAAAGGCAGCCCCACTGGGCCACCCACTGGGCTACCCACTAGGCTACCCACTAGGCCACTGAACTACCGTCGTAGCTACGCCCGCCCGCCGCCCGGGCATCTCCAACCTCCTCAATCCAGCCATCTCGCGACTCGTTCAATTGCGCTGACTGCGAGCGACTCGATCAATTGCCTTGACTGCGACGACGACTCGTTCAATTGCGCTGACTGCGACCGACTCGATCAATTGCCTTGACTGCGACGACGACTCGTTCAATTGCGCGGACTGCGAGCGACTCGTTCAATTGCCGTGACTGCGAGCGACTGGATCCATTGCCGGGCTTGACCACGACGACGACTCGATCAATTGCGCTGACTGCGAGCGACTCGTTCAATTGCCGTGACTGCGAGCGACTGCGACCTTGCAGTCTATTGCTCGCGACGGGGCGAGGGCGGCGTCGCGTATCTTATCTTATCGGCTACACCGCCTGCCTAATTAGGGTTGGAAAGTAGGGACAAGGTGCCCGGAGGCAGAACCTAAGGTGCCTAGAGACATTCTCAATACAAATAGTACTTTATAGCTTATAGGCTTAACTACTATAACGAAGGTTTTAAAGTAGTTTATACCCTTTAACTACCGAAAGCCTTAAGTAACCTATCGAGCCTTATAACAGAGGACTTCGTTTATTACCCTCCGCTTACTTTTTAGTACCTATTTACCCCTAAGCTTGTTCTTACCGGGGGGTAGCCGGATTAAGTCCTAGACTTTATTTTCTTCTAGAGAGTTTATCTTATCTACAAGGGCGCTCCTCTAGGCGGGCTACTCGTTAGATTCTTTTACCTCCTTTAAGGTCTTAGGGTTTAGTTTTATTACTCCGGCTCCTATAAAGGCTTATAACGTAAGTTAGGTTAGGAGTAAGTATAGGTTTACCTTTATCTTACTCCGTTAACTTTTAGTTATTAGGCGTAGGGGTACTATCGTTTATTTTATTTCCTTAACTACCTACCGAAGATCCGTACCTCCCCCTACTAGGTAGTTTATTTTAATACGAGTAGGTAGGGGGTATAGGGTTTAGGCTAATAATAAGGCTCGTTTTTAGCTATCCGTCGGGGTTTCCCCTTCCGGAATAGCCGAGGCTTTATAGGGTTAGTTACCCGTATCTAAGGGCTAAGCCGAAGGATAAGGCTAGTAGTCTTACTCTTATTTAGGGGTTAATACCGAAGATAGGGGCTTAAAGTCTTACTAAGGTACCGACGGTAGTATAGGTAGTAGTATATAATTTAGTTATAACGGGTAGATTATACCGTAAGTATTAAGGCGTAGTATAGCTTTTATCTCGAAGTAGGCGTCGGGGGTAGTAATAACCTTATCTATCTCCGTAAGGATTTAATACTATATATTACCTACGAACTTAAGTAACCTTTTATATTTTACCTTTAAAGTAAGCTTCTTTAGGCCTACTATAAAGAGCTTCTACTATACTATTATACTAATCGTTCGGATGTACGAGAGGTTAGGTTATTAATATTTAACTACTTTAAAGGGAGTCTTTTTTATAATAGGGGACTTTATACTCCTATTACTTAAATAAGTTATCGTTCTAACTATAATAGGCTAGTATATTAAAGGAATCGATCCGCTTAGTATAGCTAGTAGTAGTTTCTCGCGTAAGTAAAGGTTATAAGCCTCCGTAAGCCTATTTAACTAGTACTATTCCGTACTGGACTACTTTATCGCTATTCCGCGTTCGGTAGCCTACTATTAAAGGGAGTTTGTAAGGAATTCCTTAGTACTATCGCTATATAGGATACGGTAGCTTTTATACTCTAGCTCCTACTTCTCTAGCTCTAAGACGAACTATTTTACGAAGCGTTTAGACTTATCTTTACCCTTAATAGGGGTAGTACTTTTATAACGGCTATACTTATCGATAAGTATAATCTAGTATTATTTACTATTAAACCCCTTAATATAGAAAGGTCTGTAGATATTATAGTAAATTACATCCTTAACGTACTCGCCGCGCTTAAGCTTCCCTTTATAAGGGACCCCTCGTATTCTTCCTTAAATATAGGCTTTACAGGTATAGTAGCTTTAAGTTAGTTTAAGTTTATCTATTATATCCGTAAGTTTTAGGACGTTAGTTTTACTTAAGTAGTTTAACTTCTCGTACTAAAGGCGTATATACGGGTTAATCGCGTAGGCTATAAGGGCCTAGATAGCTATAAAGTTTATATTAAGTATAAAGAGGTTACTATACCTATAGGCCTTTAGTCGGGTACCTTTAAAGAAGACGATAAACTATTTTCCAGCCTTAATCTTATATTTAGCCCTTAGATTAAGAAACTAGGTTACTAAGAGAAGGTTAACTTTAAGTCTAGGATAGAAGAATATATCGGAAACGTTAACCTTAGTACGAGTATTATTAATAAGGTAGGGAATCTTAACTATTCCGATACCGAGGATAAGTAGTTATACGCCGCTAATACCTATAATAGTACCGTTATAAAAGAGTTTTAAAGAGGAGAAGTAATTTTTCTAAGTAGTTATATAACGTTTATAGCCTAAGTTTACTACCTATATATTTTAAAAATTATAAGTAGTTATCTTTAGTTCTAGTTAGGGTTAGGGATAACGTCGCCGGTAGTATTATTAGGGAGGTTAAACCGTAAAGTATATATTCCTATCTATATTCTTCCCTAAATAGTAGTAACGTCCTCCTTTTATACTTATTACTAACCCCCTTAGCCCCCCTAACCTCCTTAGCCCCCTTAGTCCTACTTCCTACGCTTATCTCTACCGGGCTTCCCTTTAAGCTCCGGATATAGGATATAGCACTTAAAGGTAAAGTACTAAGCCTTATAGTAGTAGGTATAGTACGGAACCTTTATCTCCCTATACTTCCTAATAATCCTACCTATAATATAGCCTCCTCGGCCGATAAAGCTCTTAGGTTCGGGTACGTTAGTACCCGAGTAGCCCCGCTTAACTTTACCCCTTATACCCGACTAACCCTTAAATTAGATAGCTAGGGCGGAATTAATAGTTATAGTAACACAGCTACCTAAATAACCTTCCTCTCGTTCGGCGTTACGGATAACCTCGTCGATAGTAGGTAAAGCTTAAGTATTAACGCCCTAGAGTATAGACTTTTAAAACTCGAAGTAGTCGTCTAGGGTAAATATAAGGGCTAAGATAAGCTAGCTATCTAGTAGCTTATATTCCGGGCCGATTCGGGTATAGCCCTCCTATAGCTTTAAAATCTTTTAACTAAGTTAGTATATACTCTTCTTACTACTTAGAGATAAACCCTACTACTCGGTATAGATCCGTACTAAGCTACTTAGCCTATCCTCCCCGAATTTAAACTTAACGCGGTTAAAGAGTTATTTAATAATAAACTCCTTAGATAGGAGGGCTTCTATAAAGGTAGTAATATAGTTATTAATAAACCGTACGGCTTTACGTTACTTAATAAGCTAGGCTAGGACTAGGTACTAAGGGATTATATATTACTCGGCGTAGTAGGTATTAAGATCGTTACTATTTATAAGATCGAGGGTAGTAACTAACTACTTAAACTACTTCTTATAATCGTCGTAGCCCAAGAGTTTCGCCGTAATAAATATCTTAATATTAACGTTTAGAGGCGTAAGGACCTCGGCGAGGCTAATAGTTAGAAAAGGGCCTAAGAGATTATTAATAGGTAAGTATACGGCTGTAGTAAAGCCCGAAAGGTAGACCCCGGGTAGGTATACGGCCGTAGTAAAACTTAAGGGATAGTTACCGGGCGTAGTTATAACAGTAGTAGGACCTAAGAGATTATTATTTAGGACTACCGAGGCGCTTAGGGTAGAGGGAAGATTAGTATTAGCTAGGGCGGCGGAGGTAGAGAGATTAATAAAGGTAAAGAGATTAGTAAATACTATAATATTAATAAAGGCCTAAAGCTCCTTATTAAAGGAAGTATCTAGGGCGGTAAAGGCGGTAGTACGGCGGGAAGGTATTATTACGAAGTATTAAGAATAATAAAGAAAGTAAAGATAATAATTTAGAGTTAGAGTTTTAAATTTATTAAAAGGGCGAATAGTTAATCTAAATAATTCTCTAAAGCTAAGGGCGTTTAAGACCTTATCGGCTACTTTACTATTCCTAAAGCTATCCTTACTATTCGGCGTTCCCCCCGGCTTAAACGAACTATCCGACTATAACTACGGGTCTTTTCCGGCAGGGGTACGAGTTTATATATTTTTAATTACCCTTTTAACGAAGGGAAACCGGGTAAGGGGATCGAAGCTATCCTCCTAAAGGGGAAGGTCGGCCGGTAGGGTAAAGTCCTTAAAGGGTTCGCTTTTAGCCGATAGGCTAATAGTTATACCGACTCGGTTAGGGGTTAAGGTAATAGTTATCCTAACTTAACCGGCGACCCCGGAGGCTTAAAAGCCCGGTATTTATAGTAGGGGAATATATAATACCTAACGCGGTAGTTAACGTAGTAGCAGTCCTATAAGTCTAAAGCCGGAAGCCTTTAAGCTATCGGAAAAAAGGGTCCGTTACAGGTTTATAATAAAGGATAATAAAAGGGTATGTAACGGAGATAAAGGGAGAGGAAAATAAGATAAGTTAAAATAGTACTAGCTTAACGCGTACTAGCCTATATACTTCGGTTTATATAATAATCCGTAGGGTTTAATAAATACGACTAAAAGGTTTAGTAGCTAATAGGAAGCGCCGGGCTTATAACCTACTAAAAATTAGGAGATAGATAAAGGCTTGATTGAAGGGTGAAGATCTGTCTAGGGAGAGGGGGAGGCCTGAAGCCTTTTATATACAGAGTAGAAAAGGGGTTTAGGGGCTGAGTCCATCTGGGGCCCTGCCCTGCGCCATACTGGCCAGAACCACACCTTTCAGCAGAAGCCAGGACCGAAGCATCTTGCGTCTCCTGAATCAGTTCCGGGGCTAAAAAGCCTCGCTCGCCGTCGACAAAGTCTACGGCATCATAAGCATGACGGACACCAACATTGACGACATCGGCCTTATCATCGACTACGACCAACCAACAGCCCGCCTCTTCACCGACCTTGCCAAGGGAATCCTCCAATGTGCCGCGGCGGGCGGGCTCGCAATTCTCTCCGTCCCGCACGGCACGTCCGAGCTTGCGGCCAGTATGCCATCATGGGTGCCAGACTGGAGCGACAGTGCAGGAGGAGCAAGCCCACTCGTGTACTCCATCTCTCGGTTTGGACAGGGCCACTTCTGTGCGTCAGGGGAGCGCAACGACTTATCGACACAATGTGGCTTCACTGGAACCCAACTCTCCTTGCAGGGCTACGTTGTCGACAGGATTGAGCATGTGACTGCAGAAGCTCTGATCGATTTCGAACCCCTGTTGAGCTCTCTGTCCTTGAGCTCTGAAGATGGGGCTAAAATACGGCCAGATGGGCATGAGAGGGAAGATAAATTCTACAAGGCTCTGAAGAAATCATGGATAGACTTCCTCCTCGAACCGCCAGCATTCCGGCCACCGTTGCCGCCGCGGGCAAACTCGGACGTGTCCGAGCCTTGTCCTCCCCCAACTCTGGCCGGCAGCCCAGCCCCTTCTCTAGCACCAGCATATCAGCCAAGCTGGGCGACACTCGACATGAGGTCGATGCTGTACCCACCTACCTCGGAAGTCCTTGGTGTTGCCTACGTCCGCACACTTTGCGCAGATTCCTTTCCACCATTGTTCCAACTGGATGGAACTACCTATATACATCTCATCAACGCCCTCGACTTCTGCCTCACAGCTGGCGACATCAATCCACACGGCATGTGGAATGTCGTGCAACGTCTTATGCTGCTCGATGCGGACAGCTCGAACAAGAGCCAGGACTCGCCCCCTATTGAGTTTCCTCTCTCAAAACCCGCGGCGGATGACTTTTCGGGCACCATGGACATGATGCTGGGGCGGAGGCTGATGTGGAGCCGGGATGGGTACTTTGGAGCTGTGCCAGCAGAAGCAAAGAAAGGAGATGCGATTATGCTGATCCAGGGGTGTCCCGTCCCCTTGGTAGTAAGAGAGGTCGCGGGAGATGTGCTGGGAGAGGGCGAGGAGTCTGGACAGAAATGGCAGCTCATCGGGGACTGCTTTGTGCACGGGGCAATGTATGGGGAGAGGTGGAAGACGGAGCTTTGCGGAAAAGTGCTATTTGTCTAGTCGGGAGGAGAGGGAATACAATCCAATACTGGTTCGTTTGTTGGCGCGAGACATGCGAAATACTAGCCGAGAACCCGTTCAATAGAAGCCTTGGTGATGGAATTGGCCAAAGGTTCCTCTCTTACTCAGATCCTGAAATCAGAACTGGAGGCGTCTACTCTTGTGATGTAGGTCTAGTCTCCTATGTAGGTATATTGTCCGGTAGTGTAGAGAAGAGCCTCTCGACGTGTCCGCAAAGTATTCCTCGAAACCCCGAACTGAATCAGAATCACAACCAGAGAACTTCCAATGTGCGCGCTTTGTGAATCACATTGATCTCAATGTTGGCTTCGAACAGGGCCACTTTCCCAAACCTAGGTAGGTAGGAACCTAAGTAATGTAACGGTTGACCCCAAAACACGACATGATCTTCCTCCAGTACCGCCCATACCCTATGTAGGGACACCTTCTGCGTTTAGTATTTTATTCGTGCGGTTCACTCGTAAAGAACCGAATGTCTGCAGTACAAGTCGGTCAAGCTGCTCATCGAAAGCTCTGCTCGCTTTTTGAACCGGGTCTCGATGGTTAATTCCTTCCTTAACTATAATTAGATGGTGTATCCGTGGCTAGAACGATGTACAGGTTAAGGAAAGTACGGCACAACAGCATGTGCCGGGATATTACGACTCGTACAAAACACTAAACGCACTCAGCGCAAAAAAAAGCAAGCCGTACAAATTCCGGATTTATTCGGCGACGCTACATGGGCTATAGGCCGTACTGTCAGATTGCCCCCTGGCAACACACCGGTAGTTGCTGGTGGAAATCCAAGGTACCAAGTTACTCTAGCCCTGCGCTACCGGTGATCCTCGTAAGCTCACTCTTCGTATATGACCAAGCCTTGTCGAGAACCCCGTCCTCCTCCATCTTCTTCAACAACGCCACGGCTTGCTTCGACGCTGGCTCCCCATCGCTTCCAACCGAGTAAACACCACTCTTGCCTTGAAGCCCATCAACCGCTCTTGCACTCTCTCCATCCTTTGCTGGCACCCCATCCATGCCCTCGCCGCACCCCCTGAACCTCGCGCTCGTCGCAAAAAACACCTGCCGCTCCCCTGCCTCATCAACTGGCGTAGTCACAAACGGCTCGACAACACGGTACAACGCCATCATCACCTTGATTCCCCTCCCCGACAGACCATCTCCCAGATGACTCTTGACCGCCCCAGGAAAGTTGTGCACGAACCCGACCTCGGGGGCGTCCCTGGCAATGGCCATGAGAGAGAGTGTCAGGAGGGAGGCAACATGACCCCGAAGAGAGAGCATCGACGTGTTCCGCGCCTGCACGTCGTCGAGATTCACCTTTCCCTCCTTCGTGCCGGCAAAGACGGTCACGACGCGACGGAGCGAAGGAGCGCCACGCATGAGGGGGATGAGGTTCTGCATCAGGCGCACTCGAGCAAAGTAGGTGACTGCCGTGGGGTAGTAGAGGCCCTCGCTTGTGTCTGCTGACGGTGAGTTCTCCACGTTGACTGCATGGAGAAGCCGTCGCGGACGTACCTTTTCCAGAGATGAGTGTCCCAATGGTGATGAACAAGAGGTTGATTTTCGCTTCTTTTTCCTCGATCTGCCGACACACTTCATCGATATTGCGCATCAGACTCAGGTCGCAGCTGATGAAGGTGTATTGGCCCTCTGAGTTCAAGTCCTTGAGTTCGGTGGTGATGCGGTCACCCGATTCCTGGCTCCGGCCGAGGAAAAAGACTTTCGGTCTGACCGCGTGCTTGACGAATTGCCGGAGACTCGTCTCGCCAATACCGCTCGTCGCGCCCGCGAATACAGCAACAAGACCGGGGGGGAGGGAGGTTGCGATTTGCCCGTTGGAGGCGCGCATCTCTTCGAGGGAGACCATGGCGCGTGTTTTGTGCAGAGCTTGGTTGGTTCAGTTTCTTCAAACTTCCAGAACTGTGAGGCCGGGTCCTTGATCAAGCGAACAGTGGATGAGTTTTGTGTCTTGGAGAAATGGAGAAAAGCTGGAAAGAAACACAGGTGACAGAGGGACGGCATCACACCACTGGCGGCCCATCCCGCTATTGGCTCGGGAGGATGGCACTTCATTCCTCCGCTTTCGATGACCAGATCAAAGGATCATCCCGAACATCGACAACCCCCCAAACAACACCCAAACCACACTCAAGTCTTCACCCCTACCCCGCCCCAACCCAAACCCCATCATCCCCCCCCTCCCACGGACAAACCGCACACCCCGGCGCATAATCCGTATGATCGCATGGCTCCCCCAATACCACACTCTCCTCCCCCTTCCCGCCCTCACAAACCCGGCCGATCCTGTCCCCCGCCCCCTTCCCCGTCGCGCAGAACCACATCCAGTCCTTCAACAGACACTGCCTCGCGCATCTCGTCTCCCTGTTCATCGCCAGGCACCGCGAGTCCGGCTTGATGCTGCTGTCGGGCAGCGAGCAGTTCATGCTCTCGTCGGGGTACTGGCAGTTGGGGATTATGTTGTCGGGCATGTCAAAGGCCTGGGGGGGCCAGACGAGGTAGGTGGAGGTGGCGGTGAGGGTGGTGGAGGTTACCGAGGTGATGGGGGTGGGGGAAAAGGCGGCGGATGGGTGAGGGGAGGGGGCGGGAGGGAGGAAGGTGGCGAGGATGGTGCGGGCCGTGACAACGGTTTGGGTGAGGGTCAGGGGGGCGAGCTCGAGTTGGGGGTCGGGGTAGAAGGGCCAGGGGTCGATGAGGGTGACGTGGTCGATGGTGGTTGCGCTGGGGTTTGCGGCGGCGAGGGTCGATGGGAGGAGGATGGTGGTGAGAGTTGTGGGATAGGTTCTTGTGATGGCTTGTGGCATTACTGGATGGCGTCAGATTTCTGTTTTCATAGACCAACGGTGGACTAACCTGATGTGCTGCTCTCGTCAGAGGCTTGGGCATTGGCTGCAGAGGTCAAGAGATGACAGCAGAGAGCGGCAACAAGCCGCAGCGACAAGACCCCCATCTTGTCTCAAGGAATGCGATCCAAACAAGGAGAGAAATGTGTGAAAAGAGCTTTTGGGATCTGAAGGGTGATCATATTCGGCGCTCTTTCGGCAGGCCGGGGTTGATGCAACCCCCCCCTCCGGGGGTGAGGCGCCGGCTAATGCTCCGGGAGGACTGCCCAGCAATATGGCACTTGGGTCTCGAAGATACTTGTAGCAACGACAAAAGACCAGTGCGATTGCCGTGGTTTTCTGGTTTAGCCGAGGAAACGCACTCGGAGTCCCTCCCAAAACAATCGCCGTTCATCAGGCCTCGCATCCTTTACCCGCCGCCCAAACACTGGCACCACTCCCTCCCGACTAATACCCCTGACCGACCACGACGCCATACCTCACCAATCCCAGAATCGCCCCCAGAATACACGCCACCCAAGGTTGCAGACCGAACCAGCACCCGCCCACGTAGCTCGTCGCCGTGACGACAACCCACCACGGATCATTCGCCAGACTCGTGCCCGACTGGAAGCCCTCGTCGATCCAACCAATCTGCCAGAGACGGTAGACGGCCGTGTAAATCAGCCCCACGGCACCAGCATTGACACCCCTGAGCGCACTCCGAACCCAGCGCCGATTCCGGATGGCGCTCCAGACCCCCATGGTGCCGTGCACCGTGATGAGGCCGGGGGCAAAGATGCCGATGTATCCAAGCACGGCGCCGGCAGCGGACGGGTAGCCGCCGTTGATGGCGGTCAAAGCCCCGAGGTACTATGTCGCGTCAGCTGTGCTGTCATTTCAAGGAGGGAAAAGGGGACGTACAACAGCAAAGTTAAAGTTCGGCCCCGGGAACCCCTGAATCAGCGCAAGCCCAATCAAAAAGTCCCTCGACGAGACCCACCCCTCGGCCACGACGTACTCGCGCAGGAGGGGGATGACGACCGGGCCACCGCCAAAGATGATGGTGCCGGCGAGATACATGTTGGCAAACAGGCGGTAGAGCAGCGTCGGCGACGGCAGCACGCCGCGGAGAACGACGATGATGATGAAGGAGACGAGGAACGCCAGGATCATGCCCAGGCCAAACGGCCACGAGATGGCGGTGAGTTTGTGCGAGTCCGGGACGGTGCGGGGTTCTTCGGCGGTGCTGTTGTCTTTGTGCGTCTCGGTGGGGTCTGGTGAGCCTGGCTTGGTCTGGGTGGTGTCTTCTGGGGATTGCTGGTTCTCTGCCAGTTCGATTCCGGGGCCGGTAGCTTCCGTGTCCTTGCGACGACCGGTGAGCTTGCCACGGAGGGCTTGCGGGATGCCCGCGACGGCCTTGACGGGGCGGTGCAGCCAGCGGAAGTCGTAGACCACAGAGACGATGCCGCAGACGAGCATGAGGATGGGAAAGTACCAGAGCGCGTTGTACAGCAGACCGGCGGCGGCGGCGAAGAAGACCAGGAGTCGGGTGAGCTTGTCGGTGATGGCCTTTTGGGCGAGCTGGACGGCAGCGAGGGCGATGATGCCGACTGTGGCGGCGTTGAGACCCGAGAGGACAGCGTAAGCGGGACGAGGAAGAGACTCGCCGATGTTGGAAACGCCGATGGCGAGGCCGAACATTCCCAGGGCACCGGGAAGACTGTGGGGTCAGCTGAGATCGCATTGCCGTGTCGCAGAGACGTACCTCCAGATGAGGAAGCCGATGATGGCGGCGAGGGTTCCGTCGTGTATGAGGTTGATGCAGTACAGCATCTTGGTCGAGCCAGGGCCGGAAAAGGCCTGGCAGACGCTGAAGAGCTCTTGATACTGTCATGATGGTGTCAGTCAGGTCGAAAGTTGGTGGGAGATGGTGACGGAAGCTTACCACCTGCTCGTCGATCCATTGCAGTCTGGTGACAAACTTGTCGTAAAACTTGCAAAAGGATGTCAGCCACAGGGTCCCCAAAAGTTCCCGGGCATGAGGCCAAGCCATGGACGAAAAGGGGCCCGGAAAGTAAACAAAAGATAGGGGCTTGGCGTACAATCTTGAAGTGCGACGGCGGACCTCCGAAGCCAGTGAAACCAAGGTGCCAGGTGTACCGTGCCGTGTTGTAGCACTTTTCACCGAGCCTGTCCAGCCCGAGTGCCTCTCGCACCCTCCACCGCCGTGCAACGCCCATTTGTTCGGGACTTTTAGTCAATTTGCAATGCTAGCACTTGGCACCGAGCCGGGTGGTCTTGTTCCCTAAGATGCAGATGAAAGAGTCCCCAAGTTGAACTGGTCGCCGCGACTGCTCGGCAGCTTGTGATGAAGCAAGAAAAAAGTCGTGGAAAGGGGGAAATGGAAATGCGAGATTGGGGATATTTATGGGCGTCTTGTTTGTCTCTGGCCCGAGCGCCCCCTGGTTCCTGAATCGGGGGTCGACGACAACACGTGGGTGGGAGGGGGGATGTCATTCGTCCCTCCTCATTGGTGGTAAAGAAGAAGCCTCGAATGTCTTGAGTTGCTGGGAATGAGCTTCCCGCCAAGGCCCAAGACCCAGAAGCAGCTTGCCGAACTCGAACGCCAAGAACATGGAACTTGAATCCAGGTGGTGGCAGCTGGAACAGTTGAAAAACATCCTCGAGGTTACCTACTTGGGATGCCCGCTGGTTCCTCTAGGAACCGTGGGTGGTTCGATTGGGGTAGTAGGCTCCATTCGAGAATACTACCTACCTAGGTACTAGCAGTTCAGTTAGTTCCCACAGGTCCCTTCAGTTGCATATGGAAATTCATCTCCAAGATTCAACACTTTCGTCCGTCCTAGGCCTTTAGTGGATCAAAATATTGCCTCATTTTCATGCCTGACATGTTGGTCTGTCCTGCTCTGTCAAACTCCATTTTTGTTGTTCTTCCATTGGTGGCCTGGTGTCAGTCGACTGTGCCTCGCACTCTCTTGACCGACCTACAGTGATCTCGTGGTGGTCTGGGAATGGGCCCATTGTTGGCATTGCAGGAGATGGATTGGACAAGAGGGCGACGCACACTCTCTTGCAGCGGAACTGCTGCGCATCGCCCGCACTAGGCGCCCAAGGCAACCTTGCACAGCCCGGGAAGCTTGGCACCTGACTGTTGGAAGTCTCGGATACTAAATGCGCCATGCTTTCCCATCTTCCCCAGTCTTCTTGAGTCATGAAACCTGGAGCAATGCTACAGTGAGCTTCAAGCAGCAAAGTACTACCATCGGCATCAACTGTCACTTCATTTCACCGGGGAACCGGACACCAAGTCACGATGCATATTCCCATCTCTCCCCGCCCAGATGACCGCCTACCAGGTGCCTTTCTATACAATGTCAATTCGAGGTGGTACACTTCAAAGGAAACCAGTGCCTCTTTCTGGGACAGCAGACTTCCGGGCACTCAGAACGACGTGCTGGACGATGACGAGTTGAGAACAAGACTCGAATCATCTGTGGTAAGACGCTATCCCCTTCATCAGGACAGATTTTCGACTTCGCTCTTGGCTAAATTACTCCTGCAAGCCTTCCTTGTGGGAAACAGAGGGCATCGATCCAAGCACCGAGCCGAGGATCATTCTTGTGTAAGCTGTCCGAATCCACCGCAAAGTTCCTACTACTAGGTCCGAATTAAGGAAGGGCAATGTCTGACATCTACGCCACCAGAACCGCCGAGGGGGCGACCACGCGAGAGAAAACCCCATTGCAGATTTGCGATGAAACCCTCCAATACCTCATCGAGGTGGGCGGGTTCGATAAGCCAAAGACAATTGGCTTCCTCCGCAACTGGCTTCCCTTCCATCAAATCGGCTTCGAGTATGACGACAATAACAAGCCCACTTACATGAGTTCGTCCCCCAACCTCCTTTGTTACTAGTACTCTCTCGACTTCCTGTGCTGACATCTGCCGCACCAGCCCTAGCCGTCCGTCTGCCGCGCCATTGCCATAATGTTCTTTTCCTCCTTCGCACCCACCTCGCCACCCTCAACACCTTTGCCTTTCTGACCTGTAACGAGGCCTCCGACTACGTTGTCATCAGAGACCACGTCCTGTCGAATGCATCCCTCATCCGCCGCCATCCTCTGCATTTCCTCTCTCTCATTTACCAGACCCGCTACACGAAATGGGCCGACTGGCTGGCTGATTTGTGGGCTCACATCACCGAGATTGAGGCCCTCACGAGGATGAGCCATCCCCAATGGATTTTCCATGTTGTCAAGCCCGAGCGTGCACGCCACCTGAGCAATGTCAACAGGCTCATGGAACAGGTCTACGGTCTCAGGTTGGAAATGGACCACATCCGGACGGTGATGGCGGTTGAGAAGCGGTTCCGAGCGTTCTGCGTTGGTGCCATGGAGGGCATGGAGGCGAGGAGAGGCGAGTTGGAACTGGCTCGTGGGTTTGGGCGAAGGGAGAGAGCCGAGTGGGAGGATATGGTTACGGCGACGGCGGTGCGGTTCGATTCGGTTGGCGACCGCGTCGTGGAGCTTGGAGGGAGACTGCAAAGCCAGATCGAAGGGGTTTGTTCCCCCTCTTCCAGAATATCCTCTCAGACCTTGGCGCTGACAGCTTCTGCAGGTGCACAACATGGTTGCCAGGAGGAACAGCGAGGTGGCCCTGACAGTGGCCCAGCTGCAGTCACACGACAGCCGAATGGTAAAGGGTATCGCGATCCTGACGCTGGTGTTCCTGCCGGGGACGCTGATATCCACCATCTGGACGACCGACATCTTCCACCTCGAAGGCGACAGCAACTGGCAATACTTTGCGGGGGCCACCATCCTGGTGACTCTGCTAGTTGTTCTAGGATGGACAGTCTACGTCCAGCGGTCCAAGAAGAAGCAGGAGGAGAACTGGCGTACGCGTGCTCAGATTGACAACTTGAATTTCTCCGAGTCCATGGCTTGACATGGCTTGACACAAAGGTTGAAGTTGGGTGGAAGGGCATGACTACTGCGTTTGTTATTCGTGTTGTATCTAAGACGTGAATGTTCATGACTCGGGTACTAAAACCTTGATCTCCTTGAATGCAGTTGTGATCCTCCAAGGGCCGAGACAAGGGCACCGGCAGGGCCCAGGCTCGTTCAAGATGAAGGGGTTAGCCGTCAGGTCATTTTTAGCTTTTGCGCGACCAGGGCTCGCTCGATCCCGGGAGCCAAGCTTCAAGAGTCTGGTTGTCAAATCGCGATGCTGCCCAGGCCCCAGACACGGACGGCACAGGGTTGCAAGCATCGATGCATCCCTCAACCGCGTCGGAAATTATCCCACCGCCAAATCTGCCTGAGGGCCGTGGCAGTGCAGCTTCGCCTAAACATAAGGGTGCGGCCTCAGTTGAAGGTTTCCACACAGTATTTGAGACTGAAATCGGCATGTCTCGCTGATAGCTCTGGCCATCCGACCTGGACCTACTAATCGACAAATCCACCCACCACTTTACTCACAACATAGAGATGGTATCAGGGCCACTCACCATCCACGGCAACCGCCGTCTCTTCCCTCGGGAGGACGAAGCGGTCGCATTCCTTTGTGTGGTATGTCCGAGTCCAAGTCTCCAATAACACCAGATGCATTTCGGATTTCTAACAAGTTCTCACCACAGCATGGTGTTTTGCTTGTGGGTACAAGCATCGCGACATATCGGCACTTCTACCGACAACGGATCCTGCCCGGCATAACCACCACCTGCATCGTCACCCTCGCGCTGCTGCGCATGGCCACCGCCAGCATGGAGCTCCATCTCGACCCCTCCCGTTACCACCCAAATCGCGAAGAGAACTTTGCCACCCTCGACGCCGTGGCCCTCGTCCCGTTCATGTTGATGATCTTTTTCTATTTTCTGGACAACGTCGTCTACAGATCACAACACTCCAAGGGGGGCCTCTACACGTACATCAAGAGGTGGCAGTTAATCGCTCTGGCCGCCGTGAGCCTAGCCGCCACGGCCGTCTACATCACCGGCTGCGTCCTCGCTCTCCAGGTCGACCGAAAGATGCCCTACGTCTTCCAGGCAGGGGTTATCCTGTATGTCGTCTTGGTGCTGTTGATTCTGGTCGGCGCATTCCAGTTCCCGCTCAGGATGACGATGGGCAATCGGATTTACAGGCTCTCAATGGTTGGAGCCCCGGTGACAATCCGTCTCCTCTGGTCGGTTGTGAGCACCTGGTCGGTCAACTCGGAGAAATCGCGCTTCAGCCCGTTTCGGGACAGCGCCCAGGGTGTCTACACGCATCTGGGGATGGTCTTGGTCATGGAGTTTCTGGCGTCGGTCATGTTGTGTACGAATGCCGAGGCCATCGACGACATCCCGGAACCACCGAAGAAATGAAAGCATGAGCTGGGAGATATTAATTTTAGTACCAGTACCTGACACATCGTTTGCCTTCTTTTGCTACTGTAGAGGTAGTAGGTATATCTCTCGTGGGACTGACAGCTTTTGTGAAGCCTTAAGCCATTCATCAACTTCACCATGAAAACTTGAAGAAGACTGGCAACGAGTCCAGTCCCCCCCACCCCCCCCCCCACGCCAAAGAAAATTGAGGCATCCCCCGCATTCCTGAATCATGGCCGCGCCCCCCGGTCATCTTGCAAATGAAGGGCGTTTGGGATCATCAGGGGCCAAGATATGCTGATTGGCGTTCCTCTTGATCCAATACCCAACGGTGAACGCGCCAAGCCTGCTGAAACACAAACCTTGTCGATGCCCTCATCACCCGTCCTTTGCTGGCACATGTCAACCAGAACAAGTTCGCGTTGCTTCCTCGGCCGTGCTGGCAATCCGCGAGGGGAGGGCCACTGGCGGGTTACGGCCGAAATCCAGTCATATCTCACGTTGGTTTGCAGTCGGTTTGCACTCGGGGCCCTCACAGGGCGTTTGCGAAGTCGTCATCACGACAAACACCATCGTCACTCCTCATGGTCGCCTTCGACGGACACGCCACCGGATCGGGAAGGTACGCGCCTTGTCGATAAGACCTCCAGCGTGCCCCTGACACCTCCGAGATGCCCGGTTCGGTAGTTGGGAAGATGCTTGGCACCCCCGGCCTTGGCGGTGCGACGGTGGAATCGATAGCGTGGGGGATCGAAAGCTTCTAGGCCGGCCATGACGACTCGTGGACGTGTCGTTCTGGTGTTTGCTAGCGTCATGTCGTGATAGGCTCGAATGGCACCTCCTTCATCTGTTGTCCGTCTCCGGGAGGGCGAATCACGGGCGTGGGACTCTGTACCTGCGTCCAAAGCTTGATCGTGATCACAGCATCGGGGAAGGGTATCGACGGACCGAGGGGTTGAAGGGAGTGGTATATATGGGATCGATCAGTCTTGTTTTCATCGACGTTCTTGGCCAGTCCTCACCACACCAGTCTTGGAGTCATTCTTTTCTCCAGACACCAGACCCGACGGCAACATGAAGTCCGCGGCGGCAACCCTCCTCTTTGTGCAGCTGGCACTCGCCACGGCGGTGCCCAAGCTGGACAACAAGATCTCGTATGACGGATACAAGGCCTTTCGCATCAAGACGGACCACAACACGGCGGCCATAGAGTCCGAGCTCTCCCGGCTGTCCGTCGTGCCCCTGAACCTCGACACGGACAAGCACATCGACATCGCCGTTGCGCCCCAGGATGTTCCAGCCTTTGAGGCGCTCAAGTTCCCGACGGATGTTATGCACGAGGATCTCGGTGCCGACATTGCCAAGGAGGCCGCCTTTGCCCCGTATGAAGGTGAGTACATGTTGTGGTTTGGACGAGCAAAGACTTACACCCAGCTCCAGTGACCGCTCAAGCCATCCCGAGTTTGACCTGGTTCAACTCGTACCACGCCTATGCCGACCACGTCAAGTTCTTCACCGATCTGTCGGCTGCCTTCCCGCAGAACTCGGAGATCTTCAACGTCGGCACATCCGCCCAGGGCCGCAACATCTTTGGCATCCACCTCTGGGGCAGCGGCGGGAAGGGGTCAAAGCCGGCCGTGTACTTCCACGGAAGTGTCCACGCCCGGGAGTGGATCACCGGCAAGGTCAGTCCCCAGCGGCTCGCATCTCCCCAGAGCACACTGCTGACATGGTCCAGGTTGTCGAGTATCTCACGTACCAGCTGCTCACCCAGTACGGCAACAACACCGAGATCAAGACGGCCCTCGACAAGTACGACTTCTGGATCATCCCCTTTGTCAACCCCGACGGGTTCGTCTACACGCAGACCAACGACCGCCTCTGGCGCAAGAACCGCCAGACCCGCTCCGGCGCCTCGTGCGTCGGCACCGACATGAACCGCAACTGGCCGTACAAATGGGACGTGGCCGGCGGCGCGTCGACCAACCCGTGCGCCGAGACGTACAAGGGCGCCGCAGCCGGCGACACGCCCGAGATCAAGGCGCTCACGGCCTTTACCAAGAAGCTCACCGACGGCAAGGGCATCAAGCTCTTCATCGACTGGCACTCGTACGGCCACTACATCCTGATCCCCTATGGCTACAACTGCCAGGCCAAGGCCCCGAACCACGCCCGCCAGCTGTCTCTGGCTCAGGGGCTGTCGACGCGCATCGCCCAGTCGTATGGGACTCGCTTCACGACGGGCCAGGCGTGCGCCGCGCTCTATGCTACGGTAAGTCTTGTCCCGCATGGGGAGTGAATCGAGCTGACAGGTAACAACAGACTGGAGACTCGACCGACTACCTCACCGATGTTGGCAAGGCCGAGTTTGCGTGGACCATTGAGCTGCGTCCCGGTTCGTCGGCGTCCAACGGCTTTGTACTCCCGGCTGCGCAGATCCTGCCGTCGTCGATTGAGCAGTGGGAGGGTCTCAAGTATCTGCTTGCCAACGTGTAAGTTGGGCAACAGATGGAGTACATAGGGTGGGGAATGTAAATACAGATGATGTGTTCCATGTCGAAGATTAAGAGTGGTTGTATTAAGGTTTGACTCCCATGTCTCGCAGCAAGATGCCCGCCGTTGCTCCTAAGATATGTCGATCTACATCAAGTCGGAATGTATCCCTCTCTCATGCCTGTCAAAACAGACGCCCAAAACTCCAATATGCTCACATATCGTACCAGATGGTATGTGGTCCCTATTTACGGTTTGGAGACGGTTGGAGAACGGTACCTTCCTGTTATCGCCAGTTCGGCCATTCCGTTCCTGGAGTGGGATTTGCGACCAACGTCACTACAAATTACCGTTTGTGAGAGACTACCGTTCAGGGACGGTTAAGTGGGACCCTGAATCCTTGGATTTAATTGGTCAGAATTAGGGAGAATGTCGACCTGCATATGCAGGTCGTGACTCGCGAGTCGCGACCTGTACATACCTCTCCTCCTCCACCCCGCCCCCTCGTCGCCGTCGCCCTGGTCGTCGCCCTGTATTGTATTCGTGCGTGCGTGCGTGCGATTGATCGGGGCCTGTGAAAGAGGTGGTTAGTTGGAGAGGTCTGGAGATGGAGGTCTGGAGAGGGAATTGACTGGATGGATGTCTTGCCTGGTGGTCCTGGTGATGGTGGTGATGGGGTGGTGGTGTTGTGATGGTTGAAAGGAGGAAGATTTTCTCTGGATCTCCAAGACTAAAGACCTCCTTTTGTTCCCCCTCTCCACAGGCCACGGCCCATAACCTTTGCCGTCGAGGGCATTCGTAGTTGCAAGAGCGAGGGCGACGGCGATGGCAACGGCAACGGCAACGGCGACGGCGACGGCGACGGCGACGGCGACAAGAGGGCGGAAGTGGAGGAGGAGGAGGAGGAGGAGGAAGGGGCATATGCAGGCCGTTATGCAGGTTATTTTCTGGCCAATCAGAACCTACATAAGGGCCCAAACCGTCCCTGGACGGTTGTGTCTCACAAACCGTAATTTGTAGGCAACGATAGTCGGCAGGAACGGTCTGGTAGAACCAACAGTCCTTGGATAATTGGCCTTGGGCTACGGTCTATGGAAGGCTTGTAGACTGTCTAGTATCCTGAACAGTTCCTGGAAGGGCAAGGAACGGTGGATTGCGCCCTGCGACCCCCCCGCTACGATGGTATCATTCAGCAAAGCCCGTGCTCAAAACAGGCCAAAGCAGTTGGCGTAGTACGTCGTCGTGGCACTCCAGTCAGAGAAAACGCCAATGACGCCCACGTCCTGCGCCAGCACATGCAGCAGCTTAAACACATCGCCCTCGCTCTTGGTGACATTCGCAACCGTCGCGAAGTAGTACCCGCCGCTCGACCCATCCGCCAGCCACCCGCTCCTCTCCAGACTCCAGGTGATGAGCTTCAACCCCAGACGCTTGGCCTCGACGGCATACGCGCTGGGCACCATGACGCCGTCCTCGACCGCGACGAGATACGGCAGAGGCGGCGCCATGACCTGCACGCCGGCGTCACGGTACTTGGTCAGGTTCCCGACGCTGTACTCGAAGGGCGCAAAGTCGGCGCTCTCGTCCAGCAGCACGGCCTGCTTGGCAAAGGCGGGCTCGGCCTTGAGCCAGTAGAGCACGTCGTCGTAGAGGAAGGACTGCGGCCAGACGCGCTCGGGGGCGATCTTGGCCGCCTTGAACTCGTCAATCATGTGCTGGGCAAAGGCGGCCTGGGTGTAGTTGCTGCCGGGCGGGAAGGGCATGGGCACCTCGGGGGTCTTGAGCTCGGGGGTGAACTGCAGACCGAGGCCGTCGACGAGGGTGATGAACTCGCGGAGCGTCAGGATGGGCTCGCACGTCTTGGCGTACAGGTCGGTGCGGTAGAGGGGCGTGCCGTCGAGGTAGGCGGCGGGGGTGGTGGCGTTGGGGTTCGAGCCGTCCATCTTGCTGCAGAGGGTCTTGAGCTCGGCGAGGGTGAAGTCCGAGGTGCAGCACTTGGCGCTCGCGGCGGTGCCGTTGGCGGCGGGCGTGAAGGGCGTGGTGCACTTGGCGTTGAGGGCGGGGATGGTCACGACGTTGGTGGTCGTGTGGAGGTCGCACTGGGAGTGACGGCACACCAGGGACTTGTCCTTTGAGAAGGTGACGTCGCACTCCTGGATCCCGGCGCCCATTCTCGTCTGTGGAGAGTCAGTGTTGCTGCTCATGCTGCTCAGAGTATGTGTGCCTTGGGAGAATGTGGTCAACTCACGCCAGCCATGATGGATCCATGGGTCTCCTCGGGGAACTGGAGAGTGCCGCCTCCACGGTGGGAGATGCTCCAGGCCGAGGGCTTCATCTTCATCTCGGTGCATGACTCGAGCTTCTCCTTGAGCAACCCATCTTCCAGCTGGTCGATCAACCAGTAGGGACGGGGTCCGAGCTGGATATTCTTGATGGGCTTGGGAGATGTGCTGGCGCATTCGCGCTTTCGGAACTCGGGCGCACCGAGAGCTGGCAGGGCAAGCGCCAGGCTGAAGACGACGGCCGTCGAGAGCATGATGGCGACCCGGGGGTGGTGGTCGAGATGTCGAGACGGGATCAGGGACGAGGGCAGGGCAGGGAAGGAGAGGGGAAGGAACAGTGGTCGTCGCAAATCTCGGTGTACAATCCTCGACAGCCCGGGTCCAGGTCAGGAACCGGCGATGTGCGACTCAAGATAAACTTTTTCTCCCGAGTAGCGTTCCATTTCCCGTCACCCAGTTTGTGGGTCTGTGGCTTTCATGATGGGGGTGCCCTCCTCCGGGGGGGGGGGGGGGGAGACATCCTTCGCCTTCCCTGCCTTTCCTGGTGCAGAGAATGGAGAAGAGGCAGGAAACGACTTCTTGCCTGGTTCTTTCCCACCACCCGCTGGGAAACGTGCCTTGATTGCGCAGGCCATCGACACCGACGCGGGGAAGAGACTCACGGTCCTGACTTTGGTCGTGCCGTATCACGAGGTAGCATCATTGGATGCAACGTCCCGGATTGCTCCCAAGGTCGGGCCGGCCCAAAGCCAGAGACGAGTTCTTGAGCGTGGAGTCAACGGCATCGAGGCGGGGACGTTGAAGGATCCCAGGAAACGAGGCAGCGTGGGCGCATCGATCGCGGCCATTGGCGAATTGACGCCGTCGTCATGTTCCTGCCCGTCGTCCGAGTTCACCCTTCCCATCTTGGCGCAGACTTCCGATACCACCTGCCCGTCTCGCCCTAGCATGCGCCGAATCCATGCAGCTCGTCCGATTGACCGAGATGATTCTCTGGAGAGACTTCTCGTCCCGTTTGTTGTCACATTGTCACAAGCAAACGACGGGCCTTGAAATGATGACTTCAGTTGCTGCCCCTCCCCCGCGATGCGGGGTTACCCCCACTTGAGCCCCACCAAACCCCAGACCCCTGCCACTGCCCCTCGGTCCGTGCTCCAATCTCCAATCTCCAATTTCCTCAATCTTGGCGACACGCGTCGTTCTTTCGCGACATGAAAACAGCATCGTCGCCATAGTTCCGCAGCTTCTGCCTCAGCGCCTCGCCGACCTCCTCCTCGCGAAATCCGAACCGACCCCAGAACGACCCCGTACCATATACCGAGACGAGGCACGTCGACGCGAACCGATTGCCCACATCGAGAAGCCTCCGAATGCCCTCGGCCGCGTGTCCCTGCCCCCGCAGCTCCGGCAGGATGGCAACATCGTGGATGTAGTACTGATCTGCATCCGTCGGGATCTCCCCAAGGAGACTGTCGAGCGCCGGCGGCTGCGCGTGGCGGATCGGATGTGACACGGCGTAGCCCATCACCCTTGAGCCCTGGGCGAGGATGAGGCATCCCTCGGGGAAGAGCCGGACGCGCTCCGAGAAGACAAAGTCGCCCTCTGGTAGATCGGGGTGGATCTCGTCGGCGACTTGGACGAGCTGCGGGAAGTCGTCTGCCGTCATTGCGCGCCAGGATGCCATTTTGTGACGGTCCAGTTATCTGTGGTTTGGCTGTGTCGTGTATTTGTTCGGTTGTTGGCGACACTCGTTTCCAACACAAGGACGAGGCAAAGTGGATTTGACAGCCCAGAAGACACCTACAAGGTTGAGAACGGCGGATTTATCATCCCCTCTCGACACCAACACCAACAGACAATGGGAAACCATCTCATTCATGGTTAGCCCGAAGCAATCGCAAGCTTCCCAATCCCCGCTTCAGGTCCCCGCTTCAGCACCAACATCCCTGACAAGCTTCATCCGATCCGCCACGTCGAGAAACGTCCCATCTCAAGTTCGTTCATTCCATTTTCCGGCGAGGTTACCAAGTACATATACAACAGACGCTAGATCCCCAACAGTTGCCGCGTCCGGGCTGCATCCTGTTCAACAATCTTCTCCAACATCTCCCTCGCCCACTCCAACTCGCCGTAATCCAAACTCCCAAACCGCACCCACTCGGTCAATGCCAGGCGCGCATACCGCAGCGCTTCCGGCAAATCGCCCTTGAGCGAGTACAGCTCGGCCAAGATGTCGTGGTACTCGGGCAAGAGGGGCGGAAGGTCCGCCTGCTCAGAGACCTGAAGGATGTCCTGGGCGATGGTGATGGCGTCCTTGTAGAACTTGTCCCGCTTGGCGGCCTGCAGCGTGTCCTTCCATTCCTTCATCAATCGCCGCTTGTTCTCCGACTCACCCTTGTCATAGTCGTTGGCGCGACAGAGGGAACAGGTGCATTCGATGCCCCAGTTCGCCTCGAGGAAGTGCCGGCGCTCATCGTGCTTCATCTCCAGCGGCACGTCTCATCTGGTGTCAGCGTCTCCTGCCAGGAAAAGCTGGCAGGTCAGGACTTACAGCTCATGGTGATTTCCTCTCCCTCTTTGATCGCCCGAAAAGACACGACTTCCATGGTCAGCCTCTCCTGAGAGAACCGATAATAGGCACTGCAAATGTCAGCGGTCATGCACTTGGCCACCCCCAGGTTGGATGAAACTCACTTTGGCCTGCAAGAATGGTTGATCCGCTGCATCACCAGTCAGCACCTCTCCCTCGGCAGATCCAACACCGCCAACGTACCGCAACCTTGACAAACACTCCAACAAACCCCTCCTCCTCGCCCAGCTCAACCCCATTCGAGTTCGTCCCCACAATCTGATCAACCAGGTGCTTCTCCGCCCCCCTCCGCAACCCAAAGACCGCCTTCTTGGTCTCCTCCGGCAGCTGGTTAAACGCGGCCTTCATCAACCTCCTCCGATGATGCGGCTTCGTCTCCATGACGAACCCCGTGCTCAGGATCAGGGACGGGACATCCACCATGATAATCTCGCCCCTCTTGATGCCGCGCGCCGCAACCACGCCCTTGCCCTTCCCGGGAACGTCGACGACGCGGTACGCCGGCTTGCCAGCCTGCCGCTTGACTGCCGCAGGCGGATCCGGCCGGTCGATGAAGGCGCCCTGGGCGATGAGGTCGGCCGTGATGGACGCCGGGCCGATGATGCTGATGCCGTGCCCGTTGCGGAACTCGGCCGAGGTGAAGAGGCAGTCGTGCCGCGTGCCGTTGGGCTTGAGGGACTCCGGGCCCAGGCACCGGGGCGGGTAGGTCCACTGGACCGTGGTGGACTGCAGCTCGGGGATGACGCCGATGAGGCCGGGGAGAGGGCATGTTGTGATGGGGTTCTTGGCCAGGGGCCCGGCCGGGGCGTTCGGGCAATGGGTGAAGGGGGAGGTTGTAGATGCGAGTGAGGGGGATGTCATGAGCGATGCGAGGAGGGTCAGGAGCAGCGGCGTGAAGCCGACGCGTTGGTCCGGCGGCGCCATGTTGGTGAAGCTCGGATTCAGTGACACCCCAGGTGCAGTGTGTTGGTGACATGAGATTCTGTCTTGAAATATGCATGGCGACTGCCAAAGCGAAATCTGTCCATAAACCGGCGGCATATGAGTTCCGTGGACCGCCAAGCTGGGTTACAGGCTACCAAGTAGCGCGCTTGTCACTATACCCGACGGGTAAAAGTCCTGTTGAGACAGCTAGACGTCACAACCAAGGCCGCTTTGGGAAGTTCGGGGAGTTCCAGCAGCGGATGCACCGTCTTCGATTGGAGCGCCAAAATGGACGGGCCAGTTACGTGTGGTTGAAGATTAAGGGCGTTGTCATCCGGCACAACAAAACAAAACAATGGAAAAGGGGCTGTCGCTGTCAGTGGTGGATCCAGGGGCAACAGGAGTGGGGCTTCAACGACGAGTCGCTGCAAAAATGCAAGGACACTGAAAAGAAGGTGCAGAACATGAATGAATGCATTCATCCCTTGTCCCTGTTCTCGGGCCCGGCAAAAAAAGAAATGGCAAACTGGGGATACACATCGATGACAAAAATGCAAAATGAATATACACAACGATCCACCCAGGGGTCGAACCTGGAACCTCCTGATTGATACGAAATCGTAGTCAGACGCTCTGCCATTGAGCCAGCGGACCTGTTGATTCTTGTCAATGGCGTTAATTGGGAATAGAAGAGACGACGCCTGAAACTCAAGTTGTTGTCGATCAATTTGAATCTTGCTCCTGGAATACTGTCCACCGCCCCAGCACATACCCGTCGAGTCCAACCGACTCAAAGAAAAGCAACCATTGCGGAAAGGAGCAGCACAGTACCAACAGTGCCCCACCCGTTCCACATCGCCCCAGCTCCGTTCTTCTTCCCCTCTGACGTGCCGGTTTGGTTTGTCTCGGCCGTGACAGGAGGCACCAAGTTCTCCGTCTTGCTCGGGTCAATACAGTCATCAACACAGACCGAATTTGTCGCCCAGTCGACACGGACATGCCCCTTTTGCGTGACATTCCCGGAGAGATAGTTGGCCGTGATCTTCCCGCACATACCACAGCCGTCTTCCAGGATGAACGCCTTTGTAAGGTTTCGAATCTCTCCGAGAGTGAGGCCGCCTTGGGGGACGCCGTCCACATACAGACAGAGAGCTATCAAAAGAAGTCAGCATGGCGGTCTGTAAATTGTAGGAGACAGACGCTTACCTCCGTCGTACTTGATGTGCGGGATGTGGATTTCAAGCGGCCCAGCTCCGATGCCCGAGCCGCCGAGGCTGAACGAGGTGTCTTGAAAGAGACACGTTACGTGGGAACCGTTGCGGAAAAATGTGTCGTTGGAGAGGGGCGATTCGGCGATGATTTCGTACAGAATCTGGCTGGCAGAGTGGCCCTTGAGACCCTCAATGTCAACCACGTCGCACTGGGTCCCAAAGCCATTAACCAAGTTCGTATACCCTGACGGACATTTGACACCGGGCTTCTGGTCCGCCAACACGGGTTGGCAGGCGAGCCCAACTACCGTGGTGAGCAGTGCCACAAGCTGGAAGTATCCGACCATGGTGACAGTAGATTGGCGAGGCAAGGCGATGCAATATCAAGTTGGGGCCGAAAAGGGAGGAGATGAAGCTCTGATATGTCGGTTGCTGGTCTTTTCCATAGCAACTCCGCCGGGAACCCCATTTCATTTGTACTCGGACGGAAACACCCGGTCTGCCGCCATCAATAGCCCAGAGTGCAAGGCTCTGAGCCGTTTTCATGATGTTAATAGGAGTGCATCAAATTTCCTGTAGTCTCGACTCAGCCCCTCGTTGAACAACAGCAGGCAAGGCAGAATCCAGCCTCTAGTGCATACTATTCCTGGCGAACGCTACCGGGCATACCGTGTCTCTGAGCAGAGCCGAATTTCGTGGACACAACAGCGCCTAGCCGACAAGACAGTGGCACCTACATCTCCTGCATCTACTTGGGGCGGGCCACCCCCTCATCCCCGAGGCATTTGAATGAAACAAGCAAGCATACGCCTCCCAGAGCCTTGCGACAGCGATGGCCAATGTCGATGCTTTGAAGACTGGGCTGGAGATTGACCTGCGTGGTGAAGGCCGTGCTTGTGGATGGTGGCACTACTTAGTACATGCAGCCACCCAGACAGCAACGTGACAAACAATCATCCTGCTTCTTATTTCTGCTTCCCGTACTGTGTGTTGACCTAGTGGCTTGCAGTTCCTCTGCTTCGCCGGGTTCAATGAGGCTCTGCTCTTGCGAGTGGAAATCATTCCCGGTTCAAGTCCTCTCTGCCAAGAAGCATATCTCTTCCGGAGTTCAAGCCCAGCGAATGGGCTTCTGCATGCCCGGGTTGTTGCAGTGGCTGATGTGGTCTCCGCGTCTTAGCTGAAAGCCTGGTCCATTTTAGGACCTTGGCCGTAGGGAGGCTAGGAGCCTTGGTATCAATTTGCCCTGCAGAGTTGGGGCAAACATTCGGCCACCGGGGGAAAGAAAGCCGAGAGGGTGGGCTCAGTTGAGCTGGACAGATGTCAGTTGGTGCGCGGGTCGATGTGTAAGTTGGTCTCACAGTGCTACTCCGTAGAAGGGTACATAGAGAACGGGAAGGTACTTCTCGGGATCGCGGACAAGCCAAACCAAAAAAGAAAACCACTGGTATCATTGGTGACGCTCAGAGAAGACTAGTATTTGTCGCTGATTTGAAATCATCATGTCCTCCAACACCGACCTCCCTGATAAGGCTCTTCGACGGCGTCCGCTGTCGCTGGGAACTTGAGAGCGTTCAGTACTGATAACCAGACACCCCGGGCCCCCCGGAACCGGAGCCACGCCCATGGTAACTGCCCCCGGTACCAGAGGCACCCACGTGGTAGCCGCCCCCGGAAGAAGCACCCCCCGGGTAAGTGTCTCCCGAACCCGAGAGCTCCCCGGGGTACGGATAGGTGGGGAGCGCCATGCCCGCGTTTGGCCCCTGAAGCTGAGGAGGCATGAAAAAGGTTGGGTTGATCAACTTCTCAAAGTCGTCATCCCAATTGAAGACGGGGTTGCCGTATGCGTCAAACTGCTGCAACTGCTGCGTTTGGTCGACCCCAAGAATACCATCAAAGTCGAAAATCTCGTCCACATCAAACCCGAGTGGCACACTTCCCTCGACGTTGGTGCCAGGCGTGGAGTCAGACTCGGGGGTGCGGTGCGACATGGTCGGCGTAAGACCAGGCTCGCTTCCCGTGGCGCCCCCAGAAGGCTCGTTGGACGGCGGGCCGTAGTCACTCAGTGGCGTCTGAGTTTGCTTGTAAAGGTTGAGAAGTCGTGGTTGCAGCTTGACAACGATCTCTGCGACCCTGCGGCGGAGTGGCTCTTCGACGTCCTGGAATTCCAGATCAAACAACGTCTCCAGTTCCCGGCGCACCAGCGTGGGCATCTCTCGTTGAACAAACGTCGCATAGTCCTCCAACTCTCCTGATCCCGACGTGCCGCCGCCCTCGCCTTCGTAATCCGACGCTTCGTAGACTGGAAAATGTCAGCAAATGAGGGGCGACAAGCAGAGAAAACGACATACATGGGGACGGAATGGACTGCCATTCGTCATAGGGGAAGAGAATCATGTAGATCTCGCGCCACTTGTCCTCGTCCGTGGTGTCGGCCTGCGCCTTCTTGCGACTCCGAAGTCTCTTTTCCTGGTCTTTGGTGAATCCCTCGACCAGAGTCTGGTTCTTTCGGGTTTCGCACGGAGGGTCTTGCTGAAGATGCGCATTGAGAGCCTCGTCCGTCTTAAAGACCTCCCAACACCGCACACATTGAATGGGAAGGGCATGTCGACGGTAGAGGTGGGTTCTGTCATGGTCAGCAAATGCGAATGCGAATGCCAAATTGAGAGAATAGAGAGAAGGGGTATTATGTACTTGACTCGATGGACCTCGTCCCACCCGGGACCTGGGCACGAAGTCCACTTGCTGTACTTCTTCTTGTTCCGCTTGAAGTAGGGGCAGGCAAATTTCCGCTGCCCCGCCGAGGCGGTATTGAGATTGTCGCTTTTTCTCGCCTTTTTCCGCCGTCCATCATGGTCGCTCGCAATCTCTTCGTCCACCTTTAGATGGTTCACTCTAGACTTGCGGCGTCGACCTTGCTGCTCCCCATCTTCGACATCGGCCAGATCCGATGGTGGGCTGGTGGACGCGTGGCCTGGTGGGGTGGGTTCTTGCAAAGCCACGTTCCTGTGCACGTTTATGTAAGGTTGCGAGAAGCCAGCAACACCGAGGCCGCGGAAACCGCTGTTTGGCCCGACGTCTTGTGTCGGAGTTGGACGGGGTTGGCTCTCCACTTGGAATTCTTGTCGTGGCATACCCTGGCCGGAGCCAAGGGCCGAAAACCCATAGCCAGATGCAGGAGCTGTCGCGGTCGGAGGCTGCCACGTGCTATGTGAGGCTTGTGGTGCACTCCGTGACGACAGAGGAGTGGTGGGCATGGAGGTATGAACGAGGCCTCGCTGCGACGGCATGGGCGGGACATGGGCTGACCGTGTGTGCGCGTATGCCGCGGGCACGAATGACGTGGTGGGGCCCCCGAATAAAGGTCCGCCGCGGGTAGAGGTTGCTGACGTTGTTGCGGTCTGGCGTGTAAACATGTCTTCCAACTGGTCCCGTATACGATCACGTTCCTCTCCGACAACGTGCGGCAAGTGGGCTGGGACATCTTGGGTGCCGCCCGCTGACAAGGCCGACGCGAGAGTGCCGAGGATGCCCAGATGGCCCGGTGCTTCAGGAGTTGGTGCCGCTGTCGCCCGTGGGGGAGCTGGAGCCAGAGTACGCAGAGACGGTGGCGCCGAAGCAAGAGGTCGAGCTGCAGGAGCGGAGGACGGAGCAGGCGGTTGAGGCGGAGCTGATTCACTGGCCGAGGGACCCGATGTTGAGTCTGTCACCGATGACCGTATCGTTTGCTTTCGTGAGAAAAGACCCAAGATCGAGGAGCCGGCCTTTCTCCCCTTTGTCAGGAGAGGCTCCGGCGTTGGGCCAGGGGGTGGTGGGGGAGCAGCAGCGGCCAAGGTGCTTGACTCGTTAGATGCACCATCCATGGAAGCCATCACCATTTCCACTTGTTCGTCTGCCTTTTCGCCCCTTCTCTCCTTGGTCTCATCTTCATCAGATTCGTCCCCGGCGGCCCACGTCCAAACACCCCTTTTGCCTTTGGCTGCTACCGTGGATCCCTCCACCGAGCTCCGCCGTTCCAGCACGGCGGGCTTGGGTAACAGGGGAGGCGTAGGTGCTGGCTCAGCCTTTGTCTGGACTATCTTGGCTTCGAGTTTGCTGGAGAGGCTGTCCATGATACGGTCAATGACCTCCCAGCGGCGCAGCGTGGCGGGCTCCGGCACGTGATCGTCATCGTGGGCGTCGACTTCGCTGTCGGTGTCGCTGCCGGCGTCGGTGTCGGTGTCGGTGTCGATTTGACTATCTGTCTTGGCTGCAAGATGGACGGCGGACATGCCAGCGACAATGTCGTCCACGTTCCCGGCTGACTTGGCGGTATCTGGATGGCGGTCATGGTTGGGGGTGTCGTTGCCCTCCCCGCCCAGTAAATGGGTGGCCGTGGGGGCGTGAGGGGTCCCCATCGTCGCGAATGCCCCTGGGCGACAAGATGCGTGGGTGGGCCTGGAGAGCAAATGCTGTGGAAAGTCAATCGGGGGATATCAAAGGGATTTGTCGATTGTAGTCAATGGTCTTTGGAGATTCCTGGTTGACGCGAGGGTATCGTTCGGATGTAGTCTGCCTGATGGTGCGCAGTTGGGCGACAGGACGCGACGACACAAACGGGATAGACGTCAGCTTGTCCCACCCCACCCCCGGCACTGGGCCATTTGCGGGCACATGGCGGGGTAGACCCCGATAGATACATACCCTTTACCTTCATAGCTATCTGATTCTACGGACTACAAAGGCACCTGCGGATTTTCATCTCATCCACATCCCATCTCAGACCTGGGCCCTGGCAAACGGGCAGGGCACGATGGAAAAATATCTTATTCTTTCCAACTTTACCGAAATGTTCCTTCTCCAATGGCACCATATCGGGAAAAACTTCCTGCATTCCCTATTGGGATCAATGGCAGCAGTCACCTTCCCACCCAATGCATGCGGGGCAGGTCACAGGCGGCAGCGATCTCGGTGACAGCGCTGCCTGAGCCTGGAACCCGCATGATGAGCCGACCTCGCTGGTGGCTGACCCGCGCCCTCCCAATGACCGGGGAACACAACCAAAGGCAGTGAATGATTCACCGGCAGAGACTTAAAAGACTGGACGGCGACTTAAAAGACTGGACGGCTCCCACACCCATCGAGGACCCCACGTGAGAACAGCGACAAATCAACAATGGGCCAGTTCTTCGAGGCCATCCCTGGCTTCATCGCAGCATGGGCCCTGAAGCAACAGGTCTTTTGGGTCGCGACGGCGCCTCTCTCGGCGTCGGGACATGTCAACATCTCGCCCAAAGGCGGTCTCTATTTCGGCCTCTTGGACGACAAGACCTTTTGGTACATGGACCTCACGGGATCCGGGAGCGAGACCATTGCGCATCTCTACGAGCCAGGCAACGGCCGCATCACGGTCATGTTCAATGCCTTTGAAGGCCCGCCCCGCATCCTCCGCCTCTTTGGCCACGGTCGCGTCCTCGAACACGCGACGCCCGCCTTTGACGACTTTGTCAAGAAGCACGACGTCAAGACCATTCCCGGCGCCCGGGCCATTGTGCTCGTCGACATCCACCAGGTCGGCACCTCTTGCGGGTACTCGGTGCCCTACTTTGACTTCAAGGCTTACCGAAACACGCTCAACGACTTTTTTGCGAAGCGCGTCGACAAGTTTGTCAAGGGCGAGACCAACGAGAGCATGGAGAAGTGCGGCCCCCGCGACGCAGTCTGTTTGTTGTTCCGAGCACCACTGACATCCGTGGCACCAGGTACTGGGCCTTCAAGAACGCCTGGTCGATGGATGGCCTCCCAGCCATGAACATTGCGCAAAAGACGGGCAGGGAGCAAGGCATCGCCCCAATGTCCAAAATGGTCGGTCGGCTTGCTCCGCAACCCGGGCACTACAGGAGAGACGGGCGATTTGGCGCCCATCATCTCTTTCTTGTCGCGCTTTTGTCGGCTTTTCTCACGAGACTGGCGCTCGTGGCCGGGACACCAGAGTTCCAACAGACTCTGTCCAAGGTTGCGGAGGGTCTCGGCTTCTAGACGTACCGGTAGACTTGCGACTGCTGCAATGACCTCGAGTCGGGCAGGCTTGGCACTCGAATCTTGAGCACCCCGTGAACTCCGGCAGTGCATTCCATGCGCCGAGGGCTTGATTGGTGGCATATCATGCAGGGCGCAGCAAGTACCAAGCATGATGGGAGAGAGATACGAAATACGACGAGGCCGAGGCAAGATGGCATCTTTCCTCTGTCCAAGACAAAACTCCCTGGAAGCTATCTCCAAATGGAAGAATGACAACCCCAACGCTCAACATCACCTTCTAGCCTACTCCAGAGCAAGCACACGCTTACACCATGCCGAGGTCGCAGCCACAGACCTCAGGGAGCGACCCCAATGCGTGGCATGGCAGCAAGGTCATCTACATCGCCCCTCACACCTTGCACTCCAAGTCGATCAAGATCTTCGACCTCACCAACCTCGTCGGCACGCCCCGCCATTCCGACGAATTCTTCGAAGAAACAGAAGCCCTGGGTAAAGCGAAGCTCGCAGCCGACGACGACGCCGCCTGGCTCCTCCGCCTCGATCCCACGCCGCGCGGATTTGGCAAGAATAAGCCGTTCATATGCACCGAACACAACAGGAGCGAAGACGATGCCACAGCCTCGTGGTTTCCCAGCGCCTGGACAATTGGAAAGAACCGCGTCGCCTTTCCAGCTGGCTCCCCCCATTCCGAGCACGAGATCGTCATGACACGACCGAAATCCTGGTCCCGCACCGAGGGATTCGTCAAGGACTCGATCCAGTTCCTGTGGCGGCATGACGGGATCAGTCGTCGAAGTCTGGGGCTGTGGACCGTCATTGGGGGCCAGGAGAGTCTGGCTGCCCAGTACAAGTCCCCGGTTCGGTTTACGCGGACCGGCGGTACCCTTCTCGTCGACACCACCAAGGTCGACCTGGTTGTTGCCTTTTTGACCTGTGCGGCCATGTTGAGGAAGATTATGCAGGACGACAGCACCTGAAGTTGTACAAGTCTCATTGTTGGTAGTACTCTAGATTAAATTCTTGTTCTCGGTTCATGTCGGTCATTATCGGTATCGTCCTCGTCAAATCGCCCGCCCTCCGCCTTCCGGTCATCTCCCGACGTCCAAGCCAGCCTTGACCTACCACGGCAGGTTCCCACCCGAATAGTGAAAGAACTTGCCCGTGTCCTCGGCCTTGAGGCCGTGCAGAACCTTGAGCATGCCCTCGATGCTCTCGTGGTGCTCCAGGATAGCGTTGGGCCCGCCCATCCTCGTCTTGACCCAGCCGGGATCGCACACGACCACCACGACCCCCGGCAGCTTCTCCTTGAGCTGGATGCTCTGGTGCGTCGACAGCATGTTGAGCGCCGCCTTGGTGATGGCGTAGCCCGTGCACTCGGCGGCACCCTTGTCCAGGGTCCGCTGCACGCTGCCCAGGCCCGACGTCATGTTGAAGATGCGCACGTCGGGCGCCAGCAGGTCGGCGCCCAGCAGGAACTCGACCACCTTGGCGGGGCCGAGCACGTTGACCGAGAACTGGGCGGCCATGTCGTCGGGCCCGAGCGACAGGCTCGTCTGCCACGAGGCGGCGTTGATGCCGGCGTTGTTGAGCAGGAAGTCGATCTTTTGGCCGGCGGGGTGCAGCACGCGCGCGGCGTCCTTGGCGAACTGGTGGATCGACGTCAGGCACGACGTGTCGCACTCGAGGATGTGCGTGGTGGGCGACGCGACGGCCCGCAGCTCGCCGAGGTCCGACTCGAGGGAGCGCGTCGTGGCCAGGATCGTGTTGGCGCTGTCGCGGGCGAGCTGGCGGACGAACTCGAGGCCGAGGCCGCGGTTCGTGCCCGTGATGCAATATACAGGCATGGTGGGGGGGTGGTTTATAGGTATTTGGGGTTGCTGGTCGGTGATGGTGCAGGTGGTGCAGGTGTGATTTGGATGGGGTGAGGGAATTGGAGATGGAGGGGGAGCGGAGGGGTGGTCAGCCCACGGGCAGGACCGGCTCGTCCCGGGCTGGTCGGCGGGGTTGTCGCCGACACCTCTTCTTTATGACGTCAATGACACAGTTTTGCTGGTATTTTCAGGGGTAAAGTACACGAATTTCACCATTTCGACCTACAAGATGGTGGATGAAGATAAAACACTTGTTCCTGCGCACAATGTCTTTGATCGGGGGCAGCGACGAAGCCACCCGGTGGGAGAAGTGTCGGGCAGAGTTACCTTCCCCGCCCCCACCAAATACAGAACCCCCCCCCCCCTGGGAACATCTTCTACATCACCTTCCCGTCCAGGGCTTTCTCAAAAACCTCAAAGTTACCCTCCCTTCGTCGGTCTAAGACCGCAAACCAAATCTCGGCAAACCACCCGCCGCCAAACTCTGGCTCGGAAAGCACCTCGGACCAGCACGTCACCACTTCCCCTGGCGGATTCTTGAATGCCCCGCATCCCAATGCCCCCAGCACCACCATCGTGTGCCCCTGGCTCGCCGCGATGCGAAGACACAGCCGCATCTTGTTCTTGGTCGACTCTCTGTCCGACGCGTTCGCAAAGAGCAGCGGTCCCTTGGTCTTTTTGACCTTTGTCTTTTTTCCTTTCCCCTTTCCCTTTTCCTTTCCATCCCACTTTCTCTTGGAAGTCATCTCAGGGGTTTCATCAACTCCCACCTCCTTTCCAGGCATCCCCGCCTCGACTGGCTGGCCTTGACTTTCCTCCCGTTGACCCTCCTCAATGTCAACCTCGCCCTCTCCATCCTCGACTTCCCCCGCCCCTTTCACTGCAGGGTGCCGAAGCCCCGCAACGCTGACCACACTGACGACAGGAAGCCTCGCCCGCCTTAACCCAATATCTTCACCATCTCCCTCCTTGACCCCATCCAGCAGCCCATGCCCCTTGCCCATCTCCTCCCGCAGGACCACGACATCCCTTGTATACAGTCCCGCCCGTACCGGAATAGGGTAGAACTTTGCCTTGTCCAAGCTTGCCGCCAGCGTGCTCCGGTAGCAGAGCGCCTCCTCCTGCGCCGTCGACCCCCCGAGCCAGCCTCCGCCCGGGTTCTTTTCCGACGCCATGTTGAGCACCGCGACGCGGGCTGCTGTGGAGGGGTTCAGGTTCTCTGGGTGTCGGGCATGCGATTTGAGTGCCTCCAACACTGCCACAGTTCTCTCGACGCTCGTGGGGTTGCCTTCGGGTGCTGTCAGACGGAGAACGGTGCTCGGCATTGAGATGGCGGCGTCAAAGCTGTCAGAGTCGATGACGCGGATGACGGTTCCCTGCTTGTCTGGGGTGTCGGCGGGGGCGAAGCCGGGGCATTTTGTTGGGGACAGGGGAGGGAGGGTGTTCAGGGAGAAGGATTGGGCGAGGGTTATGTCGAGGTGGGCGAGGGAAGCGGAAACAATTGGGGTGAGTGTCTTTGTCTCTCGGGCGATGGTCGAAAGGGCCTTGCGACGGTCTTGGGAGGCTTGAGAGCCCCAGTATCGTCGGCCCATGTTGATGGTTTGTTGACAGAGAGGGGAGTGCCAGTGACGATGTCGACTGACTCAGGGGAAGAAGCAATGAGAGTTGTGATGATCTTGTTCAAGGAGGGCTGCGTAGGGGAAAGTTGTGTGTGAGCTTTTAAGGGTGAGGAATGACTCCAGATGACTCCTCGACGACGTTGTATTGTGCTCTCGAGTTCAAGTCAAGGCCGTCTCTGAGCAGTGTTCACTATTATACACAGCCTACCCACAGTCCGAGTGACTCATGCGGGGTGTGCGGCTGACCGACAGCATCGCCGACGACCGCCCCGGGCTTCACAACCGGAGTGGTTGAAACGGGAAAGAGGCGCATTTTCGACACTCCCGTCGACGCCAACCGCCTTGGCACAGCATGTTGTCGGAGATGCGTGTCTTTGTAACCTAAATGCAACGACACTTCAACTTGGGATGGTGCCGTGAGGTAGGTTTGGGTCACTGGTATGAGGTACTAACCTAGGGGTTATTTCAGCAAACAAATAAAAGTGTTTGCCACTGGTAACTGCCTACCTAGTATGCCGGTTTAGTTTGTTTCACTTTCAGTCACAGTGCAGGTGCTCAAGTGTCACGGATAAAAAGGGTAAAGTTTAGTTGGCAAGTTGCAAAACATGTTTTGTATTTTGTTTTCTGTTCTCTGCGTAAAGTCATCGTTCTGTCCCAACTGTCTATGTCTAGTTCGCACTTACCGTATCCCCCTGTTACTTAGGGAGTTCATCTGCCATTTCCCTGCAGACTGGAATAGTCCCCGCCCTTGCGGCAGACTTAAACGCGATAAAGGATCTCGTTTGTGCTGGGATGCGTAACCTTAAGCCGATTGAGAGACTTGGGCTCGATCCCAATGATGGTTACAATCTGTTCCATAAGGTCCTTGGTCTCATCATCAAGTTCGCGGCATTGGCGCCAGAGGAACTCATTGCGGTGGTTTACCTTCTTCCAGGTAACGATGTGCTCGTCCATCAGAACGTTTATGTGGAGCATGCTCTTGGGCAGCTCATTCTCTGGGAGGGAGCTTGCGGTCACATCAATGAGACTGCTGTAGAAGAGATACCACATGGCGATTCGGTCCTGGTCCTGGGTCTCGAGGTAGTCGATAATGGACTGCTTGAAGGCCGGGGAGACACCATTGGTAGATGTCTCTAGGGTGCGCAACGTCACCTTCATCCACTGGACATTGTCCATGAACGCAGTCCGCCCTTTCACCAACAGGCTCTCGAGCAGCTTGTTGGCCGCAACATCGAGGGTGTCCTGGGTGTTCTTTGGGTACGACATTTTTGAGGTTGTTTCTTTTTTCGTCTCGCAGGGTTTGTTTGGGAAGAGAAAATGGTAGATGAAGATGTAAGTTTGGGATGTGGTTGTGGGAGAAGGTGTCAATGACTACCTAGATGGAGAGATATCTTAGTGTACTTATAAACCTAACCTCCCTAGGAAACTGGTTGTTGAAGGTTCTGATTAACATAAAGTCAATAGGTTCAAGCATGCCGCAGTTGCACTGTTTGGAAACAGATACATACTATAACAACGACATAGAAGCCATTTGCTTTAGAATAGTACCCCGTCCTTAACAAAGACGAACGAGTTCCCAGGTTACTAGTCTCTTTGTTTCTGGGCTGCCTGTTCATTTTGGAAAGTGAAAGGGGTACAAATTATTGTCACCCCCTGAGATTGTTTATGTGACTCGGAAAACAATGTCATTGTTGGGAGAAAGACCAGCGTTTGTCAAGCACGGAAAGCTTCCTACGCGGAACTGCTTACGCGAAATCTCGAAGCGGTGCATGCGTAAATGCAAGGTGCTTATGTAGTGGAGTTGTAATGGGAATGGAGTGTGGGGGCGGAAGTGTTAGGCAACCAAATTAATATACCGCTAACGCAGCTTGGCTTTTTAACAAGAGATCGGGTGAACGGCTTTCATTATGTTCCTTCAGCAAACCAGGTTCCTGGTATGCTGGCATATGAAGAGCAGCACTGTCAGAAAGCTTGATAATCAGAGTACCTTGATACGTTAAGAGTCCGAGTCTATCAGCACATGGAGGATGGAATATCTCAGTGGTAGACGACGGGCATCTTGAGTTGTCATTTTTGGGGATCCTTCTCGGATGGATTAGTGAACAACAAGTGGATCGTCGCCCAGCCACCAAATCGCAAGGAGCCGCCTGGACTACCTAATTTCCGTACTAGTCCCCTGCAGGCTCCCTCACCCCTCTGAAGTCTTTCTCCATCAGCCCTCGGCACTCACGGCATCTCGTCGCGACGCCTCAAAGCCCCCGTTCTTTGCAACCCAATGCTGACCAGATGCAGCACCAGACGGAGCCTGACCGCGATATGGAGTAGCGCGGCACCACACAGCTTGCGCTAGGGCTGTGGCGCGGCTTTTATGTTGTCGGGCTGCCGCGGCAGAGGGCGCCGGAGCAGAATGACGCGACCGGGGCAACCAGAGTTAAAGGGGGAACAACTCCTCCCCCTCCCAGCGGAATTGCCCGAGCCCCCTGTTCTTGTTCTCTCAACTTTACGTCCACCACCGGCGCCATGGACACGACAGCTTCGAGCCTTGGCCGCCTGCTGGCGCGTCAAGAAGACTACCAGTGCCAGAGCGACTTTGCCACCGACTACTACGGCCTTGGTGTGCGGTTGGGCATCTACTTTGCCTGGCTCGGCTCCTGGCTCGCCAACACGCTGCTGCCGTCCGAGTTCAGCGGCGCCGCCGACACGACCTGCATCTTCATCATCGTCCTGCTCATCGCCATGACCAACGACAGCCGCACCGGCCAGCTCACCTCGATCGACGGCCTCACCCTGATGCACCTCTGCGGCGGGACCGTGTTCGGAGTCCTCAGCGTCTGGGGGTACCGCACGCGCCTGTACTTTGACGAAGGCCCCAAGGCCGTCCGCAAGTTTGGGGGGTTTGGGACACACGTCAGGCTCGCCGCCAGCTTGTGCTTGAGCATCTTTGGCCTGTGGTTCTGGCTGCACGGGGTGACACAGGACGGGCTCAAAGTTCTGGGCCCAGACGACGGCGCCGATCCGCCGAACCCCCCCGAGTGCTCGATCCTGTACACCTTCTTCTTCGCCAAGCTTCGAGCCGATGGCGGGATCCGGTTCTACTACGCCGTCGTCTGTGCCGTGTGCACATTGTACTTTGGCGTCATGTTCCTCGTTTCCGTCGTTGCCGGGATTGCCAGCGCGAGAAAGATCCGCTCGCTGAGCGACTTCTTCAACTGGAGCTCCGTGAACCGAGATCGGTATGCCACGGGCTTCACCCACAAGGAGTATGTGATCCCCGCCCTCTCATCAGACTCCAACTGGGCAAACATGACCCCGTGAGCGTTTTGCTAACACTCGTGGCTGGGTCCAGGCTTCGATACATCTTCCTCTTCCTCCGCGTCGGCAACCTTTTGTGGTTGCTCTTCTCCGCCGCCACCGTCGAGGTCACACTCAACTTCAATGATGTGCACGGCGTGCTGGGTGGCAAGCATGATGGTGGCCTGCAGCTCCCCAGCCAGCTCCTCCCGTTCCTCATCGGCATGTTCAGCTTCCTCCGAATCATGTACCAGCTGCTGCGAGTGTTCTTCAGCAAGAGGGAGAACGATCTGGAGGCCTCCCACAACAAGAAGAGCGACGACGACGATGAGGTCGAGAGACAGGTGTTTGTCGTCCCGGAGAGTGAGGTCATCCCCGGGACCGTCGTTCCCGGCCAGCAGGGAGCCGGCCTGGTGCTGCTGCCCCGGTCAAACAGCTATCACATTGTGGCCCGGTCCTTGATCGTCCGGTACCTTGTGGGGTGGCTTCCGTGGCTTGGCTTGGTGGTGCATCCCGACACGGCAAAGAGGTCAAGGATGTCAGTCCTCATTGAGAAATCTACCGGGCTAAGCGCGGTGAGCCCGACCGGCCCCGCACAGCCTGCCCGCGACGGCGAGTTTGGATATCAGGGGTGGACATCGGACCAACAGGTTCAGTCTCCTCTCTTTGCTGCTCAAGAGAAGAAGACTCCGCTGGGTCCCTGACATCAAATCGGGCACGGGGAGGGGAAAGTTCCGGGAGTCCTCAGGGTTGGACTCAAGTCGCGTTAGACGGTGTCAAGTTCCTAGAAATAGAAAAGTCAATGTTGCAACACATGCATGGCACTGGGCGGGGGGGGTTTCTCTTGGCCGTCCTGAACTTCAGTCTGCATTGGGACCCTTGCCCCTTTCCCCAGGCCTTGTCACAAGGTCCGTTCTGCAGTGCTGCACCCACCGAGCTGAATGCAACGGGGATGACTCGGATATCGAAAAATTGGAACTCGATTCCCCAGTAAAGTAGGGGTGTTCTGTGACGCAGGCTTTGCCCTCTCCGGACGCGTAGGAGATAATTACAGCCCGGCAGGGCAATGGCAACCGGATTAGCAAGTCGGCCCCGGCGTTGTGTATTATGTTGGCCATGTTTTCTTGTCGAGCAATTTGGCGCCGGCTGTGGGGTGGCACATTCCGCGTCCGGTGCCGTCACTTGCTAGACCCCCTGGCGACTCCTGTATTCAAGTTGTTGCCTCCTCCTGCAGATAGATCTCCCCCATACAACAGTTTCTCCACCATCTTGGCTTCCGAGTCTTGCACACAGCTCTCGCCTTTCTACTATGTGCCTGCACCTGCACTTGCACTTGCACTTACACCTTGCCTTGGCCTCGTTGTATCGGATCGACCAGTCACGACATCTCTTTCGGGACAGACTCCAGCTGCAGTGGGAAGAATTAAGAGATGTTAGGTAAAAACATTGATTTTTAGCTGTGCAGAGTCCAGATGGGCCTATGCGATGCGGGCACAAGGGGCGGGACGGTCCTTGTGATATGCAACCCACAGACTCTTTTCCCTCCCGTCCGGGGCCGCCTTGGGTTGCATTTGGACCCTGACCCAAGGTCCAGACTCGAGACTATTGCTTCGAGCGCCTGTGTTTCCACCACCACCGTCACTCTCCATCATTTGCGCTTCCGACTTCCGGCCCAGCCTCATGTTGTTGCTCACACGATCACCTCGAGAAATGCAGCGGCTCTGGATCAGTGGGATGCTCTCGCCCGCTCTGCATTGTCCAATCTCGCTACGACTTTCACTTTTGACATAAAGACTACAACAGTGTGAGCACGCGGGCTTCACTTGAAGACTTTGGCAAGAATAGCCTCAAGTTTCTGCCTTGTACTCAGTCCAAGTAACAAGCTTTGAGGCCAAGGCCGACAAGCTTTAAGGCAGGCTGACAAGCTTTGAAGCAGGTTGACAAGCTTCGAGGCCGTGACAAACAAGCTTTACCGCCGACCCCCAGGACTAACAAGCTTCGACACGGCTAAAGATGCCGACAATAAGCCTTTACCGCAGCTCGAATGTCCGGGAGAGGACCTCATCAATGTCTTTGCATTGTACTTCGCCAGTGGGTTCTGGGAGAGAGTCTGCGTATAAAAGGGAGAGGCAGTCTCGAGTCCTGATGATGGTTTCCCCTCAAGCTTCACGTTCCAGACGTGGCAGAACCCAGTCCAGGGATCTCTTCTCACCCCAACCGCTTCCACATTCGTTCAAACCACACTCTTTTACACCATGAGGGCCTTTTTCCTCATCACGCTCTTTGTCCTGGCGGTGCTGGGTGTCGATGTCCCTCTGTGGCTCGATGGCGCCCTTCAGGATGCCACGGCTACCGACGAGACGTACAATACCGGAGGAACCATCTCGGTCAATGGATGGGTTGTCAATGTCCCCAAGAACATGATCGTCACCTTTCCTGCCAGCTTCATCCCGTGGAAGGACTTTGTGGCCGGAAAGGCCTCGGTCCTTGGCTACGAGGTCAATGTAAGTCACACCACCGCGGCCAGCTCTCCAGGCCGAACCCAAAGCACACACTGACGGAGTGGAAAAGGTTGCCGGAAACATTGTCGATGGAGTCCCTCTTGCGGCGCAGATCGTCGTCACCGAGTTCGCCATGGAGATCAACCAGGGCTACATCGATCAAGTCAACTTTGATGGAACCATTGCGATCCGCAACGGACCGACAATCCGGATCAACGACCCCAACGCCGTGTTCTCGGCCGGCTTCTCTTCCCCGTTCATGGTGGCCGACGACAAGAGCCCCAGTGTCAGCTCGTTCTCCGGCTTTCCCATGTGTGTTCCCAGGTCTGCCAACGACACGCTCTGCCCGTCTTCCAACCGCCCGCTGGTCCCTGGAAGCAACGCACCGCGCAGGATTTTGTAAGCATCTGGCCAAGACCCATCAACCGCCGATTCACTGACATGAGCTCAGCCAAGCACCCGACGCCTTGATCATGGCACCCTTCCTCCCGGGCGACTTCATCGTGTATCGGGGGTTCCGCCAAGCCAACCAAATCATCTGCTTCGAGATTGTTGCCTGGAACGTGCAAATCACCACTCAGGGCGCCCCGACCTATGTCCGCGTCGAGGAGACGCTCGTTGGAATCTACACCCCAAACACCCTCGGCGAAGTGGCAGAGACCCGCTTCATCGGCTACGTCTCGGACCCCAGCGTCACCGTCTCCATCATGGCCATTGACATCGACCCCTGCACCGGGCACGAGACCTTCCGCCCCATCTCGGTGGCCCAGAACCGCCCCGAGGGTGGCGGCCGCAACAAGTGGGTCTCACGAATCGATGGCACACAGCCCAGCGTCTACACCCGCGAGTACCGCGCCGTGACAAGCACGGGGACGGTCACGACACGGAACGGCATCGTCGCGGGCCAGTATATCAGCCCCATCCTCGAATGGATCCAGCCCGAGCTCCTGGCGCCCGGCAACGAGCCCCTGGTCAACGAGTACTCTGGCCTGAGCCATCTGACCAAGGGCGTCGGACTCGTGGGCGAGCCGGGCAACCTGTTCGGCCCGCTCGATCCCTTTCCCCAGACTGGCGTCACCGTCTTCAATGTCAGCACCTGCGCGACAACAACTCCTCCGGACGAGGGTGAGGGCGTGACTCCTGCGGCTCGCATCACAGGCGCCATTGGTACGGTCACGGGTGCCAGCCCGCTGTTTGTGCGCTCAGACGATACCTTTACTCTCCGCGGCTTCCAGGACAACACCTCCCCCGTCTTCACTAATGCCGACCTGACTTGGACCTGGTCCATCGTCGCCAACCAGTCGGCGGGGACCCAAGCCAACTTTGTCACCTTCACGCCCGCCACCGATGGCCGTTCCATCTCCCTCAAGATCGCCAACACGGCTCCCACCGGAGAGTACGTCTTTGAACTTGCCATCGCGTCAGCCAGCCAGAACCGCGTCGGGACGGCCACTTTCATGGCCAACTTCTTCACGGGCGCCGATGCTGTCTCCATCCAAGCTGTCACCTGGACGAGCTCGCAGAGTGGCACCATTGGCGTGACGTGCAAGAGCAACTATCTCGTTGACAACAAGGTCGGCATGCTGGTCACGTATCCCGGAGACAACGGCGTCACCACCTCGGTCATGGCTGCCACGCCCCCTGGGACTGGACTCTGGTCCTTCTCGACGCGTCGGGTTGCCCGCCCTGGTACAGTGACGTGCCAAAGCCTGCTCGGTGGACAGGCCAGTCGCGCCGGGGTGACGGCCTAAACACCAATGGTCATTGAGGGTTCGGATCGATGATGCCGGATGGGACTGGGATGCTCAAGCAAATGATAGGAGAGCACAAGTTTCTACATTCGGGTCACCCATCGTGAAGCACAGTTCAAGTAGGTAGATAGTACAAGTTCATACTTGACAGGCACATAAATATCTCGATCGATCAATAGCAACTCTCGCCCGTGCTACTTTGTGACATCGGTTGTCTTGTCTTCTGCCTCCTTTCCGGCCGGTGGAAACTTCGGGTTCGAGTTTGCATCCCACCCCCACCCCCCGTAACCTTCACCTGCTGACATGCCCCCCAGACCAGAAGTGCTTCCCATATTAAGCTTGCCCGCTGCCTGGTTTCCCGCGACACCGGGGGCTGTCTTGCCCCATTCCACAATGTCGGCCTTGGTCTTTCCCGTGTACTTGAGGATGTCCTCTTCCTTGAGCTCCCCCCTCTTTGCGTCTTGGAACCGGCGGTAAAGTGACTGTTTCTTCTCTCCTGAGGTCGGGGTTGCATCGGTGCCGCTGGTGTCTGTGGTGGTGGGCTTGTTGCCGGACCGTTTGAAGAGCTTGTCCAGCATTGTGGATAGTTCTAGTAGACGGGATGGGGACTGAAACTTTGAGGGATTGTTGGCGAACTGCGACACTGATTTGAGTGTGAAATGGGATGGTGGAGTTCGTTCGGGGAAGACGGCTGTTTTGAAATGCAACTGCCCGTGTTAGAACTTGAGGTTGGTCATCTCTCGAGGTTCTGGTCTCGGAGGTGTGTCGTTGTGTCACATTGAAAAATCACCAGACCCGCCAGCCCCCTCGTCCGTTCAATGGCAAGCCGGGAAATCGAGTCTCCTGCAGCGGGGAAATCCGCCCCGTAGGCTGACTCGCCAGACGGAAGCAACCAAGATGCTTTCGGACACCGACCGACTCAACGCCGTGATTCTTCAAACCTGAGAATATTCCGCCATCTGCATATAGTGCAGTTTCCATGTCTGATAACAACTTGAACTTGAACCTGTGCCTATCCCGAAAGACAATTCCATACTGGGCTGGGTTGTGAAGACAAAATCCCAAACTTGCACTGTCCAACTTCAAAGGGCGAGAACATTCTCGCCATCAAGGTGCTGGAGCTTGCCAGGTGGTATTTTATCGGTGCTAAGACGCTCACAATATCAACAACCATCTCCATCCCGATACACCCTCCCCAACTCCGACAGCTTCCCGGCCTCATCAAACATGGCTGCCCACTTGCCCACTGTCCCTGGATCTCTCATGGCTCCAAACCAAGCATACCTCTCCACCCACTCCAGCGTATCAAGATACTTGCAGCTCTCCCTGCAAAAGTTCTCGACGTGGTCCTTTGGCAGCGGGTTCTCGACACTCCAGTTCGTGGCCGCAAACTCAGTCACCCACACCGGCCTGTCGGGTCCAAGCTGGTAGTACACGCTCCACAGATAGTCGTAAAACTGCCCCAGCGTCTCGCCGTACCAGTGCAGCGCGTAAAAGTCGACGTCCCCGCCCCCGGCCCGGATCGCGACCAGGAACTCCTTGAGCCACACCACGCCCTGCGGCGCCGACGAGATGCCCGGGCTCCCGCATCGGACACCGGACCGCCGCAGCGGCTCGATGCAGCGCAGCCACTCGCGGGCGGCGAGGTCGACGGGCATGTTGGCCTGCTCGGCGAGCTCGGGCTCGTTGAAGCCGAGGATGGCCGTGGCGTGGCAGGACTGGGCGTGGGCGGCGAGGGCGTCGGCGTTGACGTGGTTCCATTGCATCGGAACAAAGGGCAGGGAGCAGCCGGGCGTCGGGGCCGGGGACCAGTTGTACAGCCAGGAGATTCGCGAGCCGGGTTTGGAGAAGACAAAGGGCTTGTCTTGCTTGTTCTCGTTGGGCCAGCAGATGCCCCGTTTGTTCCCGGGCGGGGGTGTCATGGTGGTTGACTGTTGAAGGATGAGGGTATTCGCAGGCGGTGGTTGGCGTCTACCTCAATGCCCGTGTGGTGAGATAATTTGCAGCTGTCAAGATTTAGAGCGGAGCGAGCGGGATGACGTATCGCCCGGAAAGGTGGGTCTCTGAAGTCCGGTGCCGGTGCCGGGTTCCGTGCGGGGTTCGGCATCGAGCAGCGACAAACTCAAATGCCTACGGAACTTGCCGGTAGTATTTGGTTTGTGTACCTGGGGATTCAATGCATCCAGATCGTTCCAGTGCACAAGCTAGCACCGGGAGAAGTGCTCCGGCGTCCTGACCTCTGCCCCGTCAGTCCCGTCTGTTGGTGGACGGACCAAATTCATGGATTCACACATGTACGGTCTGATGCCCGAGCACTGCCGGGAAACAGTCCGTCATCTCAATCGCCCTAGCCCGGTTTCGATATCTCGTGTCAAACCATGACACCAGACTGCGACCGGTCTGCGATATTTTGTTCACTTTGTTCCCGCGCGTCTGGACCGTTGCGATGGTAATTGGAGCGCGTCAAAACACGTGGTCCCCGACGTTCACCGTCACCGTAGCGCCTGCGGGTGATTCCCCTGCCACCCCGGTCGAGGGGTCCGAGTTCTGTGGAGCACAATGTCAGTGCGGCGGCGCCGAGCCCGCCATGGTCCATGGATGATGGTGAGCAAGTGGCCGGAGATCGATCTCGAGGTGTTCCGCTCCCGTCAATGTGCTGACGACGAGCAAATTGTCGGGATTCAACGACGGCAGGCAGGTGAATACCTAGGTACCAGACTGGGCGTTGGATATCCTGATTCCCAAGGTGCCAGATTGTGATGGGAGACGCTGGCAGACTCGTAGGACTCAGGGCAGTTGGTCCAAAGTTTCCAACAAGATGCACGCACGCACCCACAGCCCACATCATGCAGACTCCAGAGTCACTGCAGACATGACGCCCTCGAGCTGCGGCTTGGAATCTGGCAGTTGGATATTCCCTCTGGTGATGTCGTACGACACCTTGCCGCCTCGTGTTCTTGTGGGAGTCGATGCACGCCGTTTGAAGGGGTTTAACCCACAGGGAAGAGGGTTCGACTTCTACACGCCTTGTTGTTTCGAGAAACCCTCCAAGGCGTACGGGAGCAAGCGCCAAGTCTGGGGATGCATGAGGGACAGGTGTCGGCCAAACGAGATGAGGCTTAGGACGGGACATTGCCAATCTTTCGATTGCCGAGATCAAAACCAAACTGTCCTTCTCCCTCACCGGCCTGTCGACGGTCTTGCACCGATGATGCGACACGGGAGCTAGCGTCAGCGATTCTCCCGATGCTAGCCTGCGAGCATTCTGTCCTCTATACCTGGGTAGGTACGGAGTACCTACCTAGGTAGATACGTACTACGTAATGCGCCATCAATGGCCGGGCCAAATCGCATCGAAAGCTGATGAGAAGGATGGATTCGCTGTGTCAGGGCCAAGCTCCCCGCTGCTCACCGGTAAACAATAGCGTCTCGGGCTGCTTGGGACATTGAAGAGTACGATTTGAGATGGAGGGAGAGTCTGGTCTCCGAGAGTCTTACTTTTACAGAACGCTTTGATTCTGCAGGGCAGCTTGGATAGGACGAACTGGCTTCCCCAACGAGAATGGCGGCGCGGCGACTGTCCCTGCGAAGGAGGTGATTGGCTTAAACTTCAAGACAGCCGACGGGAGCTATCCTCCCAAGGCCGTGGATGGCTGGATGGCGCGATCTGCCGCATATACCTAAATTCTGCTGGCGAACTGGTCAGCACCACCGTGTACCTCATCTTTCTGGGTGGTTGTCAATCCACATCATGACCACCTGGGCACCTCACATTGTTTTTTCCACCTGCTCAATCTGGAGGAGGAGATGGTACATTCCCGTATAGTGTGTACCTCCAACCTCGACAGTCGGCGGGAACTGTGATGACTGCTCGACATCGAGGCCGGGGCAGAATCTGCCCGATGGACGAAGAATGGAACCATGCATGATGGAGACAAGCTTTTTTTCCACGCTCGAACCCCTCCGTCTAAGCGGTCCGAGCGCAACAGCAGCTGGTTGTCAGCTTTTGGATGTTACCCGCGCCAATGAACGATCATCGCCGGTGGGAGTGGGAATGTCTCCCAGGAATTCCTCGGTTGCCGCGACTTTGAGCGTGCCTTGAAAGATGGAAAGCAACGCCCATGGTAACTGAATTCAACATTATCGTCGAGGAGGCAAATCAGTGGCTGAAGATGGACATTTGACGCGACAAAGATTGAACTGACCCACTTGGCTACCTCCTAATCGTCCGCCTCCCGGCCGCTACTATACTTCTCCGCTCTGTCCGGTCGGTCCGGGTGTGACGCTCGGTCGGGTGAGGGGAACGAGGGGAAGCCTGGCCCGGGCCTCCGCCTCTGCATCTCCAATGCGGTCTCGATCGAATTCATAGGGCAACAAAAGGGACTGGAGGGGTCCATCCACCAGAGTCCAGACAGCCTTCCGACGACACGGCTCCGGTTGGCACACCCGTCCGACGGCGAGCACAGAGCTTCCCGCGGCGCCCAGGCCAGGCCAGCCTCCAAGCCAGCCTCCACTCCAAGTGGTTGCTGGTTCCAGTGTCATGTTGCGTTCGTGCGTCCCGTCCTTCTGGCCCGGCCAATAGCAAGGGTGTGTATTTGTTGCGCACCATTTTCCCTTTTGCCAGTGCGCTCACCCCGCCGCAATGGCACAGAGCTCTGGCGAACTGGCCGCCCAGACAGCTGGACGGCTAGACGGGAATACTAAAGTGGATGGAGTCCCACCGGTGGTTTCGGCCGGCCGGGCCCAAGACTTTTGCATCTGGCAGCATTCTGGCTCATTGATGTCCCTGACGCTTGGTGTCGCGACGCAATCGGCGATACCCAGCCCCTGTCCATCTTCACCCCTCCCTCCCGCCGCCGCCACCGTCGCCGCCGTGCCGCCGTCGCCGTCGCCGTCACCAGTCGCTCTCCTCCAGCTCGGGCGGTCGACCGCTCCCTGACTGGACCGACAGACCTCGATCCAATCCGACGCCGCGCTCCCCGACCTGACGGGACATCGCCGAGATGCCCATCGTCGAAGATGCCCCCGTGGGCTTTGATGAGGCGGCGCACGTGAACGATGACCGGCAGCCGATGCTTCTCGGTATTCACTGGGGCCTGACGGCGCTGGGCTCTGTCCTGCTCGCCCTCCGCATCTACTGCAAGCAGTTCCACCCAAAGAGCAAGCGGGGGCTATGGTGGGATGATTACATCCTTATCGCGGGCTGGGTGCGTCTCCCCTCCCCTCTCTCCCCCCTGATGTCAACAAACAAACCCCATCAGATGGACAGCTCTGACAGCCAACCTCGATAGCTTTGCATTATCGCCACCGATATCATCACCACCGTGCTCGCCAAATGGTTCGGCATGGGGCGTCACAGCTGGCAGCTGACAATTTACGATCCTCAACTCTTCCTCATCATCCTCAACGCCCGCGCCGTCACCACCCTGAGCGCCCTCTGTCTCACAAAGACGTCCTTTGCCGTCACCCTCCTGCGCCTGACGACCGAAAAGACAAAGGCATTTGTCTGGTTCATCATCATCTCCCTCAACATCTTGCTCGGTTTCAGCGCCGCCATTCCCTTTATTCAGTGCGACCCCATCGCCAAGACCTGGAACAATGCCCTCGATGGCAAGTGCTGGGCGCCGGGCGTCGGTGTCAAGATCTGGATCGCGACGGGTGCCTACTCGGCGTTCATGGACTTTGTCCTGGCTGGCCTGCCGTGGACCTTCCTCTTTGGAATCATGCTCAGGAAGAAGGAGAAGTTTGGTATTTTGATTGCCATGAGCTGCGGCGTCATGTGAGTGCCCCATACCTACCTCTCGCCCATTTTATGATGGAGGTGCTGACATGCTATGCCCCCCAGCGCCGGAGCCGTCGGGATCATCAAGTGCGTCGAACTCCCCCACCTTGGCAAGGGAGATGCTTGTAAGTATACCAAGCCACAGATGCAACACAGTGCCGCCATCTGACACGCCTCGCCCTAGACAACGATGCCATCCTCTTTATCTGGGACATTACCGAGTCCAACGCCTGCTTGATGGCCGCGTGCATCCCGGCCTTGCGCGTCCTCTTCCGCGATGTCAGCAGCACGGCTGGAGGCTCCTCGTCAGGCACCAGCCGGCTCCCCTCCAACTTGTCCTTTTCCTTCTCGCGCAAGCACGCGTCCAAGGAGAAGTCCAAGGGCAGCGGGAGCGGCAGCAAGGAGGCCATCGACACCATGGAGGTTGCCGTCATGCCGCGCGACGAGGAAGGCAACCCGACCAAGGCCAACAAGTACATGTACCAGGCCGACTGAGGCGGACCCCCAGCATTTTGTGCGGTCGATTTTGTTGTTCTCTTCACAGCATGGGAAAGGCATATGACATGAAGATATCCGGCGAAATGATTTTGCTTTGCTTTGGGCTGGCACGCGTCATGGGAAACCTTGGGAACTTGGGCTATGGGAGGGACTCGGAGGGAAGGAAACAAGTAATATACATGTACAGCTTTGGGATCTTGGGACTGTTTCGCTGTACATTATACATTTTGGTATTTATTACGAATAGGAATGAGAACGCAGGAACACGGCGTCGTTTTCGTCAGGCAGGACATGGAGCACTCCTGGGTATTTGCATCCGGCTTATATATTGTATCAAGTTGTTAGGTATGACTTCCTTCAAGTTAGTAAGTGGTCTCGCGCTAACAAACAAACCAGGACTGCCAGTGGCGTATACAGTAAGCCTGTTTGACTGTAAAATCATACTGTAGGAGCACTGGGGACATATGACGCCTTCCCAGCGAGATACAGAGATCACCAGATGCCCGGTTGTCGAGCGTGATCTGTTACATCTGTATGGCTCTTTCCAACGCATGTTTGCCTCGAGTGCAGCAAGAACAGTGTCTTTTCGACTTGGCTCTCCTTGCTCGATCCTTCTCTTCTTTGCAGTGTTAACATTTCACTCAAGGCAAGTGGAAATGCCATGGAAGCTGTGCCGGAAAGGGCCGTCATCGGGTGGTCCGTCATCCTCTCCATGACTCGGATTCATCCCAACATCCATGACTGAATTCGCAACCCCAGAGTGGCACGTTGAGCTCCACGTTCTCCTGTCCAGGGCAACTCTGCCCAACGAACGGGACAGGAACAGGACCCCCAACCTGCGATGACGGCGTGGCCCAATCCCAATCACCATCCTGCAAGTGAAGCACTGTGCATATGCCCAAGTCCCGTTTGGCGTGCGAGTGCGACGCTGCGGACTCGGCCCGGTCCAGACGGCATTCACTTCGTCTCAAACGGATTTCATTGCAACCCCTCTCTTCGGTTTGGGCTGGGAGATAAGTCGCAACCCTCTCTCCAGTTGAGCTGTTCACCAATTTTACAACACCCTTTTCACCAGAGTGAACAAAACACCAAGTCTCTGAACTTCCCAAACCTCAACTCTTCACCCGGGCGACCCAACAACCTCACCATGGGATCCGAAGTCGCTCCCAAGGAGTCCAATGTGGACGTCCTCATCATCGGCGCCGGTCCCGCAGGGTAACTCCCCCCACCACTCCCCATCATCCCTCACCACCTCTAACACTCCCCAGCCTCATGGCCGCCGCCTGGATGGCCCACCTCGGCGTGCGCGCGCGCATCATCGACAAGCGCAACACCAAGATCGTCACCGGCCAAGCCGACGGCTTGCAGTGCCGCAGCCTCGAGATCCTCGACGCCCTCGGCTTCGCCGACCGCGTGTGGAAGGAGGCCAACCACATGATTGAGATTTGCATGTGGAACCCGGACCCGGCCACGGGGCAGCTGCACCGCTCGGGCCGCATCCCCGACACCATCGTCGGGCTGTCGAGGTTCCAGCAGATTGTGCTGCATCAGGGAAGGATGGAGCGGTTCTTTCTGGACAATATCAAAAAGTATTCGGGGGGTGCGATCGAGGTGGAGAGGGGGGTGTTGCCGGAGGCGTTGGAGGTGGATGAGGACAAGGTGGAGGAGGAGGGGGCGTATCCGGTCACGGTGAGGCTGCGGACGCTCAGTGAGGAGGAGGCGACGCCGGCGCAGCAGGTCAGCGGGAGCAAGGTGACGGATGGGCTGTTCCGGAGCAACTTGATCTATGAGGATGATGAGGAGGACCTGATCAAGAAGAGCAAGGCCAGAGCCCCGGGAGAGGTCGAGGTGGTGCACGCCAAGTACGTCATCGGTTGTGACGGGGCGAGGAGCTGGACGAGACGCGCGCTGGGGCTGGAGCTGGAGGGAGAGGCGACGGACTTTATCTGGGGTGTTATGGACATCATTCCGATCACCGACTTTCGTAAGTCACATCGACGGGTACTGCTCCCGAGGAATACTGACAAGCGCGCAGCCGACATCCGCATGCGATGCGCCATCCACTCGGCCAACGACGGCAGTCTCATGGTCATCCCCCGCGAGAACCGCCTCGTCCGGCTGTACATCCAGCTCAAGGAGGTGACCCCCGACGCCTCGGGGCGCGCCGACCGGTCCAAGATCACGCCCGAGCTCATCTTCAGCGCCGCGCAAAAGATCATCCGCCCGTACAAGATCGACTACGAGTACTGCGACTGGTGGACGGCGTACCAGATCGGCCAGCGCGTCGCCCCCTCCTTCTCGGCCCACAGCTCGCGCATCTTCCTCACCGGCGACGCCGTGCACACGCACTCGCCCAAGGCCGGCCAGGGCATGAACATCTCGATGCAGGACAGCTTCAACCTCGCGTGGAAGGTCGGCCTGGTCGTCCGCGGCGTCTGCCCGCGCGCCATCCTGCCGACGTACAACGACGAGCGCCGCCAGGTCGCGCTCGAGCTGATCGCCTTTGACCACAAGTTCAGCGCGCTGTTCTCCGGGAGGCCCGCCAAGGACGTCATGGACGCCGAGGGGGTCAGCATGGAGGAGTTCAAGCAGGCCTTTCTTAGGGGGAACCTGTTTGCCAGCGGGCTGTCGGTGGACTACGGTGCGAGTGTGTTGGTGGCCAAGCCGCGAGAGGGCGGCGAGGGTCAGGGGGAGTTTGAGAAGAGACAGAAGCTGGCGACCGGTCTGCCGATCGGCATGAGGTTCAACAGCTTCAAGGTCCTGAACCAGGCATGCGGTCGGCCCTGGCACTTTCAGGAGCGGCTCAAGGCGGATGGACGGTTCCGCGTTGTTCTGTTTGCCGGAAACATCCTTGACGCGGGTCAGAAGAGCCGGGTCGAGCGTTGGTGTGCTCAACTCTCTGCCCCCGGCAGCTTTCTTCACAGAGCCACACCCAAAGGAGAGAGCATTGACAGCGTGGTCGAGGTGCTGACGATTCACTCGGCCAAGCGGACCGACACGGAGCTCCTGCGAGACTTTCCCGAGGTGCTGCATCCCCTTGATGAGCACACCGGCTGGGACTACAACAAGGTGTTTGTCGACGATGAGAGCTATCACGAGGGATATGGCGATGCATACACCAACTACGGAGTCGATCGCGAGAAGGGTTGTGTCGTTGCCGTCAGGCCCGACCAGTACGTTGGCTGGATTGGGGAGCTGGAGGACTTTGAGGGGCTCCAGGTGTACTTTGAGGGATGTTTGGTGCTGAGGGGGGAGAATTGAGTCGGAGACCCGTTTGATGGGGGCCGGGCGAGAAGTGGTTGTTGACATGGAAAGGGGGTCAGCATCCCCGCAGCATACCGGACAGCATCGCAGCCAAAGACCTTGACAATCTGCAAACTTCCAGACCGTGACTTTTGTCAGAATTTACATGGTTCGTCGTGTTAACAGCATGCACAGCTCCGAGCTAATTGCACAGCCTTCAGACGATCACTCTGGGTACTGGTATGGAACACCTCCACATTGCAGAAATGATTCATGCTACGATTACATGCAATGTAACCCTCCTCCAAGCCATGGGGCTCCTAGAATTACAGAACCTCAACCCTCAGCCTTCCCCACGGCTACACTCAGAGGCTGCAGACACCGCTCTTGCAAAGAATGAGATCGAATCCACAGTCGGCGTTGGTCCGGCAAGAGGCACCTGTTGATGATCAGCGTCCAAGTCTCTCCACAATCATCTCCGAGGGTTTCAACTTACCGACGCAAGCAATCGGGTTATCGCCGCAAGAAGAGGAGCTCCCGCCGCCCTGGCTGGGAGTAGTGCTGGGCCGCACAATCACCGTCGTCACAACCTGGCTCTGGCGGGCGGTGGTGGAGGATCTCGGGGCCGTGACATAGACCGTCGTCGTCTTGGCCGCGCCGCCGGTGGCGACGGGGGTGTTGCGTGCCGTCGAGGTCGGTCCGCTGCCCGGAGGGGCGGCGCACTTTCGGTTGGTGCAGATGTAGTCCAGGTCGCAGTCATTCTCGGACGAGCATGTGTCGCCTAAGATTCACGGTCAGTTTGACAACCAGAGAAGGGCGTCGGGGGTTTGTTTGGTCCACTCACCGATGCAGTGGCCAGTCCACTCGCAGACCGGGGCCGCCGATTGCCGGGCAGTCGTAGAGGTACGGAGGGTCGTCGCGATCCGGACGGTGGTCGTGACACGGGCTGTCGTCCGGGCTGTCGTCCGGGCCGTCGTCCGGGCCGTCGTGGGCTGGATCTGGGAGAAGATGACGGTGCCGCCACCACGGTTCGGGGGTCCGCCTGGGCGCTGGGCCGAGACACCCAGGGACAGCAGGGAGAGGGCGATAATGGACTTCATCTTGACGGCTGCGGGTGATGCGGGGATTTTCCGAGGTTGATCGAGGACAGCGCGTGGAGAAACCAAAACAACCAAAATCCTGGGAACGCAATGCCGTCTTATACACCTCCGCCCGTCCCATCCACCCCCCGCAAGTCCCCGAGCCGGGTCGCCCAGGCCATCAGACTTTTTCTGGGTTGATCTCTCTGCCTCTCAGCCATATTTGCCGTGCGTGTGGGTGCATATTGGGCCAATCTGGCCCGAGCCTGGTGGTTCCCGGACCTGGGGAGACCAGCCAGGAGTGACGCGTTGTCGGCCTGTTCCTGAAAGAGTCGCTGCTCGGGTGTGGGCCCCCATCTCTTCCGTCGTCATCTCGACACTTCACCCGGTTGGCGGACGGCGACCTGCTCACGCGCAAGACACCGGGCCACAGTGCTGTGGAATTTAGCCAGCGGGGGCGCCAAGCCAATTCTCGAGCAGAATCCAGCCCGTCCCTCGCCGTTGACGTCCAATTTGCCGGCTCATGGCGGTGGCACACACAGGAACAAGAGGGATGCTCAGGCCAGAATCTGGGGTACAGCGCGGAATCTGGCCTCGTGTGTCCAGGAACCCGGCCGCACCGGACCACGGCCAATCTAAACTCCCATTTATTTACTTGGTGAGAGCGCGCCACCAAACAAAAATAGCTCGCGAGACCAAGAGTTTTGGAGAGCTCGCTGCCAGGCGGGCATATATTCCACAACGCCCGCCGTGGTGGCGTTGCGGGTCAAGACTGGCTCGCAGCTTTGGAGCTCCATCCCCCGATAAGGATGCAACTCTGCGGCAAAATGTCCTCTGGAAAAGACCACTCCAGACCTGACACCCGGTAAAACTCTTCCACCGACCAAAACATTGGTGTGCCCAAGGTCTTGTCCGCAGTGCTTGTGTTGCTTGTCTTGGTTTGGCTCTTGACGATGTCGCTCGGCCGTCGGCGCCGAGGAGGCTGGGCGGTCTTGAGTCGGATTGACAGACACACCGCCGAGGGTCTATGTTTGTCACTTCAACCGGCCGATGCAACACACCGGGTTGCTTAAGAAAGGCCGCTTCTCTCCCGAGGTAACCTCCCCGGGCGCCACCAGTCTCCCAAGACCGTGTTCTGGCTTGCGACTCGGTCACTTGGTTGTCTGATCTCAGTCCAAGCGAGGTTGTTGTCACCTTTCTGCTTCAACGAGTCTCTATTTTACACACTCTTCCAGTGCGAGTTTCTCCGGAAGTGTTGAGTGTCACTGATAGGGGCTCCTCGGTTGGCAAAATAGGGATGAGTTCAGCGGTGTGTGGATTAGCGAGACCGGCCAGACACCACGAGAGCCACTGGTCGCCTTTTGCGCTGAGCAAGACTATAGACTCTCAGCTTTGTGCTTTGGGTTGCAGCAAAATTGATCCGCTGACAACCGCCGATGTCTTGTCACTCCAGGATTCAGGGGTTCAGGGGTCAAGGCTCCACCAAAGTAAACACAACCCCTGAACCCAGCACCCAACCTAGGCCCTGCACCACAACCCGGTTTGGACTGCGATTCTTGTTCATTATCGTGTACTTCATTGACAGCATAATCGCATCAGAAAAGCCATACCCAAACCCCCGCGCCGTCGCGCTCTATGCTGGTACCCAACCCCTTGCAAGACGCCAACCAACGCCGGTCCAGACCACCCCCACCCCCAAAAGACCCCCCCAGAACCCCCTCAGTCAAAAACATCCACCACATACCTCCCATTCCTCACCCCCTCAAACCACCTCCCCCCCCACGCCTCATCCGCCCCCTCCCCCTCCCCTTCCCTCGCCATCCCGACCACCACCCCCCTCACCCCCCCCTCCATCCCCCTCCCCCCACAAACAAAAACCTTCGCCCCCCTCCCCCACAACCCCCACACCTCCCCCCTCTCCCTCCACACCCTCTCCTGCACATACCTGCACCCCTCCGTCTCCCCCGCCGCGCGGGAATACGCCCTCCGCACTCGCACAACCCCCATCCCCTCCCACGCATCCATCTCCTCTCTGTATAAATCCTCCCCCGGCCCGCGACACCCGTAGAAGAGGACGGCGTCGGCCAGCGTCCGCCCCATGCCCATCTGCGTCGCGCGCTCCTGGATGAACGCGCGGAACGGCGCGATGCCTGAGCCGGCGGCGATCATAATGATTGGCGTCGTCTCTGGGTCAGAGGGGAGGCGGAAGGCGGGGTGGGCGGGGCGGATGGAGATTGGGAGGATGGAACCGGGGAGGAGGGAGGCGAGGTGGGTGGATGCGATGCCGATGTGGGGCGGGGTGGTGTCGTTGGCGTTGGTGGATGTGGATGTGAGTGGGCTGGAGATGAGGGAGAATGTGAGTGTTGCGCGGGATGGGTCGTGGAGCGGGGAGGAGGAGATGGAGTATTGTCTTGGGCGCATTGGGGGGAGGAGGGCGAGGAAGGTGGTCAGGGGGAGGGGGATGGTGGGGAAGAGGGAGAGGAGGGTGGGGAGGGAGGGGAGGGGGTGGGGGAGGAGGGAGAGGGCGGCTTTGGTGGGGGGGTCGGGGGCGGCGTCGGTGAGGGCGAGAATTCCCTGGTGTGTGTTAGATATCTTGTCTGGGGGGAGGGGGAGGGGGTGGCTTACTCGTTTTGTGGCGGGCTGGGAGAGCTCGACGTAGGAACTGAGGACGTCGTGTGCGCGCACTGGGGTGTTAGTTGGGAGAGTCGTGCGACAGTCGGCTGTGATGGTGATGGTGGTGTCCCAGGCGAGAGAGAAGCGGCGCATTGCCCGGTTCACGGTCTCCGCTGGGTTGACGGGCAGGACGGCGAGGTAGTCGCCAGTCTGATAGGTCATGCCAACAGGGAGGCTGATCTCGAGGTGGTTCTTCTGGCTTGCTCCTAGAGCCGTGAGGACCCTTGCGCTGACAACAACAGCTTCCTTGACGTCCTGGTGAAGGGTGAGGAAGCGCGGGAAAGAAAATTGGATGGCCAGACTGGGGTTGAAGGGAGCATTACTCTCCTCAATGGACCCGTACTTGGCCGAGATGGCCGGCCAGAACACCTCGTCTTCCCACTGCTCAAACTCGGCAAACATCTCGCCCTTGGCAGCATCGGCCAAGCCCAGCGGGCAGATCCTTGACCCTCCCCTGGCAGCCATCGTGTCGTCCACAAGCTTGGGAATCCTGTGGAATGTCTGCGTCCAGTGGCGGCTCCCGCAGCCAAAGACAGCGTACGAGACCTGCTGCAGCTCATCAGCCTGGAGTCCGGTGAGCCATTCGCAGAAGACACCCGCGTTGTCGGGTGGCTGTCCCTCATACGATGCTGTGATGATGACCACGGGCCCGTCAGATGCCAGTTTGCCTTTCGCCGCGTCCATGGTGTCGACAATCGTGGCTTCGTATCCGTGCAGATTCGCGTCCGCCGCCAGCCGCTGGGCAAAGGCTTCGCACGTTCCCGTGTTGGAGCCATAGTAGATGCTCATTGGCTTTCCCTGTCTCTGTTTCTCGTTCTTGGTGCCGCCTGGACGGGATGTCCCTCGCGCCACGCCGTTGGTGACGGGCGCGGCTGCGGTCCCAGAGAGTCGATGCGAGAGCTCCGTCGCAGTCAACCCCCCACGGACGGCGGCACGCATGTAGAAGTTCTTGGGCTTGGTGGTCAGAGTCTGCTTGAACTGCAGCTTGTAGGTCGGGTCGTCCATGGAGAGGTCAAAGTTCTGCAGCATCATGGCCAAAGCGACCAAGGCCTCCTGCCAGGCAAAGTCCCGGCCAATGCACCCCCGGACGCCGTTCCCGAATGGCTTCCAGCAGTCGGGGAACTCCTTGTTGCGCTTCTCAAACGCCTCATCAATCATGCGCTCCGGGATGAAGTTGTGGACGGTCTCGCCGTAGACTTTGGGATCGAGATGGATCTTGGCCACCAACATGCCGAATTGCTGCCCCTTTTTGACAAAATACTTGCCGCCGACAATCAATGGTATCCTCCTTGGATTGGATACCAAAGAACGGGATCGTAGGGCACAGACGGAGGGTCTCACGCAGCACCGCCGTGAGATAAGGGAGCTGCATCAGTCAGTGACAGCTCGCAAGTAAACAAGACTCAGGGGCTTCCTTGGCGCTCACCTTGCTCATGTGTTCCACCTTGATGGCGCCAGTTCCAATGACATTGTCGACCTCTTGTCGGGCCCTGTGGTATTTCTCTGGGTTCTTGAGAAGCTGGTAAGACGCAAAGCTCAGCATGCCCCCCGTCGTCTCGTGGCCGGCGATGAGGAAGGTGATGAGGTTGTCCATGATGCTCTCGTCGGACAGCTTCTGTCCCGTCTTGGGGTCAGCACCATCCAGCATGGCCGATAGGAGGTCGCGTCGTCTGGTGGGGTGTGCCTTTCTGGCCTTGACGATGCCCTCGGCGGTGCTCCGCATGGTCTCAATGTCGGCCCAGTACTTGTTGGTCTCGGTGCGCATCAACGCCGTGACCATCTTGGGACGGGACACGCGCGAACCGCAGGTCTTGAGAAAGTCGCCCATGGCTGTGATGAAGGGATGCAACTCGTCGTGGGAGAACGAGTTGAAGCGAAAGTCCATGGAGCACAGGGCCAGAGTGTCCAAGGCGAGGCGGGTGAAGTCGTCGGTGACCATGATGGGGGTATTGGGCCCGTGGCGAGCCCATTTGAGGGCGAGCTGGGTTCCGATCTCGTGCATCTCGGGAAACATGGACTGAATTGCCATGGGGCCGAATGCCGGCACCAGGATGCGATGGGCGATGCCCCAGTTTTGGTCGTGGAGGAGGGCGGTGAAGAGGCCATCGTGGACAGCGTTCTTGACCTCGCCGAGGGCTGCTGTGATGTCCTTTTGGAACCTCGACTCGTCAAAGAGCTCATGGGCCAGGGCTTGGGTTGTCTTCAGTGGCAGCGTGGGTCAGTAACACCTCCGGTACGGAAATGGGGTCACAAACCACATGGATGACTTCTCGGCCCGGGAATCTGATGCGGTACAGCTCGCCTGGACCATGTCAGTGTCAACCCCGGGAGCATGGAATCGGGGAACTACACCTACCGTGCTTCTCGGCAAACTTGAGAAAGGTGCCCAGGGGAAAGTCAAAGTCTATGTCGAGGGCGCTCCCGAGAAAGGGGAGGCCTGGCACCTCGGGGATCGGGACTGTGTCGGTGCTCATGGTGGACCTCGGACCGAAGGAGAGTGCCAGCTGACATGGAACAGGAGGAGGAAGATGGCGGCGGTCAAGAGGCGGTTTGGCAAGTTTTATACCAATAGCCACTGGCCAGGTTGTGTAAATGGAAACCCGGACACTCGCCCGGCGTGGATGTGAATGGAAAGCCGAGCACCGGACCACATTGACTAGGTACACACTATGCGAGTAATTGGGTTTCCATTCACACATATAACCTGCAGTGAGTAATGGCATCGAGTACTGACTGGGCCATCTACCCGACAGTGCCACCAGGATTGCATCAACGCCCGATCCATGGCCATGCTTTCAGCAGTGCTCCGGCTCGGGGGCCACAGGCATGACCATGATGGGGTAGTTGGATTTGGTAGCGTCCCGCTCAAGTGAACCCTTCTGGTATTACTGCATAGCACACGCGCCGATCCCTCGCGGCGGGGCGGCGGGCGGCGGGTCGGCGGCTGGTCGGCGGGCGAGGCGGTGCCCCGGGACGGACGCGCCAAACAATTGAAGCTGACGCGACGTGCGGGACGTGCCGCAATTGCATATTGCAGGACCCCGAATCCAAGGTTCTGCCAATCCCCGGCTGCCAATGTTTTCTGTTTATTTTTTGAACTGCTTTGTCAACTCGAAGCTGAGGTGATGGCGCTGACAAAGGTCGACACATCGGTGCTGGGCTCTCGATCCGGCCCGGAGGACGGATCCCGGCGTCTTCTCGGCGGACCCGGCCTCGCCGACTCACGTCAGCTCGGAATGCCTCGGCTCGAGTGGAATTTGTTGATCGGTCGACGACTTGCGGAGAAATTGACAGGAGCTTTCTCTTTCTCTCTTCCGGGCCGCCGTATTCGACACTTCCCCGTCGCCCTGAACACGACCCATCGAGTACCCCGTACATGCGATGCTTCCAAGCAAAATAAAGGAAAGAGTTGGGCACTCCAAGATCAACAAGGCCAATCGGCAGCGGTTGCTCGTAGCGCTGCGCCGTTGATGCCACTGTCCCTTGCCGGGAGGAGAGCCGAGTCCATCCGTTGGAGCCGTGGATCCAAGTCGAGTGCATCGCACCACCTCCAGGTCGCCACGCCAGCAGAAAGAACCCTCCATTTGCCAATGTTGTCCAAGCCAGCTTCAACCAAAATGAAACAGTCCATGTGCCAACCACAAACACGCTGGCAAACTCCAAACTCGTCGCCTTCAAGTTTCCCGCAAACATTGCCCTCGCCATGTCCACCCTTCCAGTTCAACACCCTCACCAGCGCAAACATCTACCCCCCACAACCGCACCCCAAGCCCTGCCAGTTCTCCGCCGCTCTCTGGGCCCCCTCTTCCTGCGCAGCGTAGAGCCGGACATGGTCGACCGTGTACACTCCGTCAACGCAAGTGATCATTGTTTCGTTCTTTGTCTCTCGGTCGTCAAGGCGCTAGAACTCGAGTGTCGGTGTCGCACATATGTCAGGAAGACTGCGGAGGGACTAACCTGGTCGAAAAGGTTGGGGCTCTTGCCTGTCGAGGTGAGCAGCAGGTCTCTTGTCGGACCGAGGGCGATGGTGTCTCTCCGACCAGGCTTGAAGAATGAGGGGACTGAGCTAAAGTCATCTTCTCAGCCCCGTGTCCTTTGTCGTCTTGGTTGGGATTGTCCTCAACCCCGTCGTTGTCGAGGCTTGCGATTGTCCGCTGCCTTTGTCCGACTCCCGATGAGCCGGCCCTCGTGGCGTCTCCGGCTACTGCGTTCCCCGACCAGCTCTCTCCAGTCGCCGCGTCCACTGGCCAATCTTCTGCGCCCCGTCCCGGGTTGTCCACACTCTGGCTTAGAGCTCCCGCGTCCTCTCCGACCGACGGTTCCCCTCCCTGACCCTAAATGTCCTGTCTCTCCTTCAGCTTTACGTATGCTTCTTCGAGGGCTTCCCGTGAAACCAGCAGGCGCCGATCACCCTCGTCGTACATCCGCGCCTCCGTCTTCACGACATGCTCCAGCAGTTTAATGCCCCGAGTCACCTGTCCATCCTTCAAATACGCTACTCCGAGGGCGTGTTGCGATACCAGTCGATTAGGGTGGTCTTCCGCTAGCACCCTCTCCTGTATTCGAGCCACTCCCTCCAGGAGATCGACTGCCTTCTTTACCTCCCCGTCATCCAGATAGGCCCTGGCAAGTTGGTGTTGCGATGCTAGTCGATTAGGGTGGTCTTCCGCTAGCACCTTCTCCCGGATTCGAACTACTCCCTCCAGGAGATCGACTGCCTTCTGTACCTCTCCGTTCGCCAGATAGGCCTCGGCAAGTTCGTATTGCGATGATAGTCGATTAGGGTGGTCTTCCGCTAGCACCTTCTCCTCAATTCCAACTACTGCCTCCAGGAGATCGACTGCCTTCTGTGCATCTCCGTTTTCCAGATAGGCCCCGGCAAGTGCGTGTTGCGATGCCAGTCGATTAGGGTGGTCGTACGGGAGCGTCTGCTTCTGGATTTCCACCACGCCCTCCGAGAGCTTAAGTGACCGTAGTGTCTGCCCATCAGCCCTATATAGACTCGCGAGGTTGTATTGGGCCACAAGCCGGCCATCATCTGTTTCGGGGAAGTACTTGACTCGCCATTGGTAATCTTCTTCAAGGCACTTGACAGCCTCCTTGATCCGGCCGTCTTCGTGGAGACACATCCCAACCAACTGAAACAAATCATGTTTCTCTCTGGTATCCTGGTCTTTTGTTCCTTCGAGCAGCTTGAGAGCATGTGGCATGAACTCTCTCCAGAGAAATCGGTTCTCGTGCTCCCAGTTGGGGAAAACCGCTCGGACGTGGCGAATTGCTCTCTCGGCCTCTTGGGCAGCGAGCCCGAGCTTGTTCAACCATATCCGAGTTGCCAAGTGCACCAGGCTGTGCATGTCAAACATTATTTTATCGCCGCGGTTGCTCAGAAAAGAGTAAGCGCACAGAGTACCGATGGCGCACGTCATCCGTTCTTCGGATTTGCATGGGGGGAGAAGGGATCGTGGTATCGCTTTGGGCTGGATGAAGGAGATGAAGGCGAGCAGGCGGGCGGCGTCGGGATCGGACTTCCGTATCTGCTCAAAGGAGACAAGCCAGGTTTTCGCAATAGCGTTCTTCGAGTGTTTGTCGCCTGCGGTGTCTCGGAACTCATAGCTCATCAGACTAATCGCGCCCTGTGTCTTCCTTCGGAGAAGGCGAAGGTACCCTGAAAAGGGTGTCTGGTTTTGGTACAAGTAGGCAGCAGCCTGTGTAATGGCCAGTGGGAGATATTCGAGCTCGTCCAATAGGTTCTTCGCCTCCGGCGTCTCTCGGACAGCGTCCTTGTGAATGGGAGATTTATCCAGGCAGCTCTCCAGGTGGCTCATCGCATCGTCGAAGCCCATCTTGCCCAGATGAACCAATGAGCCTCGAGCAGTATTGTCGGCTACCCTTATAGAACGTGTAGTGATCAGGGTCCTGCCGGTTTCGCTCTCTGGCAGAAAGTTCATCAGGCCTTGGGCGGTTGGGGAATCGTCCCCAAATAGCAGGGCATCGTCGTCGGCATTGTCCACGATGAGCAACCATTCCCCAGCATTTGTAGAGCTGAGGTGCTCTTGCAACAGGGCCCTCGGGTCGTCGTCACCACTTGTGCTAATAGCCAATTTCTTCACAATGTCTGCGCATGCTTGTCGAAAGGTCGAGTCACTCAAGGCCGAAACCCAAAAGATGGAGAGCCCGGGTTTGCTCTCCTTGGCCCAGTGAGCGAACTGGAGAGCCACCTGGGTTTTTCCGACGCCTCCCAGCCCAACGAGCGCGACATGGGACTCGTGGTCTTCGAAGAGCTTCTGTTTGAGAGTCTCCAAGACATCTTGTCGCCCGACGAAGTGTCCATTTCGCGGCATCGGGATGTAAAGACATCGTAGTGAGGGGTGGCCTACAGGGTCATGAGTAATTGCTCTCTATTGCCTGAAAATCAGGATAAACTAACTAGCCACTGGAGGAGCAGCTTCAACCTCAACTGGCGCCTGACTTGACAACGGCGGGCCTGGGACATGCGGGATCAGGGCATCCTTGCCTGACGACAGTTTCAGAGCATCTTTCAAGACCCCGCGTATAGCTCGATATTGGTGACAAGACTGTGAAGGACATCTCGCCATCTGGCGATGGTCGGCGTCAATGCTTTCCACCGTCTCTATTCTTCGTGAGAGGTCGAGTTTCGAGGAGAAATCGCTGACAACCTATGGCGTTACTTTGTTAGTCAAGAACTGAGCATGGGGAGTTCAGCGGTCATACCTTTCCAGATAGGCCCTTGATTCCAGTCATGCCCCGACCTTCTTGGAAGGAATGGACCCTGATCCGACCATTGCTTTGATCCAGTATGTTGGTGAAGTTCAGGTTGATATTATCAAGCACTTCGCTGTCCACCTGCAGTGCATCCAGCACCTTTCGGTTTGAGTCTTGCAGGGCCAGTATGGCAAGATTGGCGGCGATTTTTCCCCAGTCGGCTGCGTCGCTGCCGCGATGCGGGGTGCCGAGGAAGACGACGAGCTTGCATCGTTCCTGGCAGTCCTGGGAGCGGTGTAAGGCGTCCTTGACAATGATGCCGCCGAGGCTATGGGCGACGAACAAGACAGGATCCCCGTTAGCAGCGAGCACCTCTCGCTCGATCTGGACCGACAGATCGCGGCCGTGCTGCGAGATGCTGTTCTTATTGCGGGCCTGAAAGACGCCGCCGATCGCATCGGCATTGTACCCATAGGTCCATATTCTTGCCTCGGAGAGGTCCTTGGCGAGGAAGTCGTTAGGCCAGAAAATGGCAGACGAAGTCGGGGTCGGGGACTTGTTGCTGCTCTCGGGTTGCGGGGGGGCTGTCGCTGAAGCCTTGGGCCGAAATAAGTCTTTGAAGCGACTGCGCAGATTGGATGATGAAGAGTCTGCGAACGATGTCGTTTCGTTTGCAGAAGCCTCCCAGGTACTCCTGGGAGAGCCCTTCAAACCGTGGACAAAGACGATGCTGCAAGAGCTTCCATGTCAGCAAGACGCTCCGTTCCAGTGAAGGGGAGGGTTCAGGGAAGGACAAACGTACTCGGCGCGGAACGGCCCGTGCTTCGGGGCTCCATTGCCTTTGAGCAACGTGAAGCCGATACGGTGCACCCCCCCTTCACCGTCGGTCGTCATTGTCGCCTTGTCTTCGGATGGCCGAGTCGGAAAGTCTCGAGTCCACCTTCTCTGTGTCCAGCTGAGGAGAAGATCAGAGCCCGACGACAGAGCCGTCGGGGGCACGACGGTCGACGACCCGACGAGGCTCTCGCACGGGCCACATCACCACACCCTCGAGGCATCGTGGATTTGCGTCGATTGGCTCCCAGTCTGCCAACTCAAAACTCAAAATCGACTCAGCCCCTCCTGTCTGTCGACTGCGAAGAGGTCTCCGTACATGGGGAGAGGCGGGGGGGGGGGGGGGGGGGTACCAAAACAACCCAAAAAAAATCAAAGGGGGATTTTGTTTTTTGGTGGGGGTGGAGTAACTGTAAATAAAGAACATAGAAAAATGAAAAAAAAAAAAAAACCCCCCCGCGCCCCCAGGGTTGGATGGGCGGGGGGGGCACGGGGGTGGGTAAATTATTT